>JALDNG010000250.1:207500-357260 GCA_024349245.1 Neodontobutis hainanensis
TTGCCAAGAGTAAGAGGCAGGTCTTTACACCACAGGGGTGAGCCCACTATATATAGAGCGGAGCAGAAGGTTAGCGGGCAGGGCAGCGCACAGACAGTCAGAGCAGTCTGACTCATTCACAGGCAGCATTAAGACCCTGTCGCGGGTAAGCGATCCATCTATTATTTTATTATTCTTTTACATGTTCATATCAGAGAGTAATTAAAACATAGCTCACAGTGAGGCTCAGAAAAAGTGACTAATGGTGGTCAAACATAAAAAAACTGTTGCTGTGTCAATCTTTTGGTACTATAGTAACTAGCTACTACAAAGTCTAAACCTGTGCTTCTCAAAAATTGGGTCAAGACCCAAATTAGGATTTAAGGAGATTTTATTTGGGACACACAAAAATTTGAACGCAACAATTTCAAAAAGCTAGAAATATATTTGTAAGAGTACAGGCACACTGTGAAAAAAATGTATTTGGAGATTGGTAATGGTCAGGAGCATTTACCAGTACCAGTACCAGAAGTGACACGTAATAAGAATTTAAAAAGGATGGTAAAAAAATAAACTACCCTATATACATGACACTAAAGCAAACCAGAAAATCGTGTCACAATCTTTTTGAAATATCCTTGGGATATTGGGAAACACCAATCTAAAGCACAGAAAACCTAACCATTTTTTCATGTGTAAAGTAGGGTAGTATGAATAAATGTGGAAAAAATAATGAAATTGTAATTTTTATAATGAATATTGCAATAGCATTTGTATTTGCAATTTTGGCATTTTTTTTTTTCAAACATCATACATTAAATATGTATTCAGTGCACAAAGGTGCATAAAAAACATTTCATAAGCTTTATATACATTTAACCTTTACCCACATCCTGTCAATTGCCGGTAAAATAAAAGCTCAAAACGGAAACTCTGATGGAACCAAATTCAATACTCAGTCCATAAATATATTATATTTTTATGCTTTACCATTTAGTTGACCTGTCTCCTTTACAGCCAGTAAACTGTTCTATAACCAAGAAGATGAACCTTTTATCAATATGTTTACCAGATTTTTTTATTCTAGCCACACACCCAATGCGAGAACATCCCTGCAACACACCAGTTGATAACGCCTATTGTATCTTTATTTCATGATCATTTATATTCAACCTGACTTTTTAATACTAAAAGGATAATTTGAATGATATAGGGCTATTAAAACATACTGCTACCCCTACCACTCAGCCTTTACGGAAGAAAATTACAAGGCAGTATTTTTTTTTTACTCTGGCTTTTGCATTCTGTGCTTTAAAGCCACATCTATCATTGATGTAGCAAGCTTTGCATTATTAGAAATAGTGTGGTATGCATTCTCCTGTTCCTACAGCAATAATTTGTGTGGCTCTTTCAGGAGTTGTATGAATACCGGTAAGCAGCAGAAGCCAGTTCTCACAGGCCAGAGGTTTAAGACCAGAAAAAGGGGTGAGTAGCACAATACAGCCACAACAGTTACAACTACAGAGCAGGTTGGAGAGCATTGTTTTTGGCGAAATCTAGGGGCAAAGTTGTAGATTGCAGATCAACACACACCCCTTCTTTCGACCCCAGAGAAACAAAATTGATTTAGCAACTGCCTTAGCCTAAGATTGTTTGTTTGATAAGAAAAAAGGAAGCAAGTAATGAAACTTCAACCGTTCCAAAAGAGTGTTGTTTTAGTGTATTTATACACTGAAAATAGTTTTGACCTGAGGTGACCTTTCCTTCCCACAGCTGCTGTTCTGTCCTCAAGCCCTCAGCACAGTTGTTGAGGGCTTGTTTTCTGTTTTTACTCTTACACAAGAACATACATGCATACAACCAGGACTGGAGAGTTCTTTAAAAAGGTTAATGAAATATACAAATATCACTCCTTTCACTCACTGACCATGCCTGAATGAGAAAGTAAAATGACAAGGTTGGCTTGTATGTTGGCGCAGGCTACGTAAATACAAGCCCCCAGACCCAAATGTGGCAGCTGTTAACTGGGCAAGCACTTGAGTGGTGGTTGTTGGTCACGTTTGGTACACAGGTGACAGCAGCACGGTGCTTTCTTACACAAGTGTTCAACATGACTGAGAAGTACCAGAATGATTCAAAGACCAGAATGCTACAAAATAAATCAATAAATAAACCTCATCTTATCAATATAGTGCAACTGGTCCAAATTCTTTGAGCTGAGTAAATGTTGCACAAATATTCAGCAAATCCAGAGCCGGAAATGGAAGCACTGAATTTCAGCATTGCCATTTACAATCAGCTTGAAATGAATATTCACATTTGTTTTAATGTATTCCATTTTGTGGTATAGAATTATTGAATGGCTCAACTTCAACACCTTCGTTGTTAAACCAGAGATGCTTAATATTTTTTTTGGTTTTGTTTTTTTGCATCTCTAACTTAGACTTGTCCAGGCCTTAGCTGCACAGACTCCAAAACGATTTATTGCTCAAAGCATCTCTAGTCTGCTCTAACTGATCATCCTTGCCCAAATAACTCAACTCCAAGCTTCAACTCAAGATTATTTGCATTTCTATGACTTACTACGGGCCAGATTTACTAAGGTGTCACATCATCACAAAACCCTACATAAGGATTTTGCGTCTGGCCTCGTTGCCTCTGTATTTGTGGGGGTTACCATTTGCCAAGGTCAAAGCAGGGACGCAAATCCTCACTGTTGGGGGGTATGCAACAACAATTTTAAAGCCCTTTTTAATAGAAGGGTATTGTTGCTCATGTTTAATAAGTTAGGATAAACCCAGGACTGTTACAGTTCGGTGTTATACCAGTATATTACTAAGGCTCTACAGCACTGGGCTGTGCTTAAACTGTGGCATTAGTAGGAGCACAGAGGCTAAGCAGAGCTCAGAGCGTAGAAAAGCTTTTATTATCTTTGGTCTTATTGGTATAAAAGGCATCTTAGCAAATAGAGGGAAGGGGCAAAGGCCTATGGGATAGTCTAGCCTTGCACACTATGTCAGTGGGGGACAGGCTACTAACTGGACGCTCACCTGCACCCCCCTCCATCCCTCCACTGGGGTGAACAAACTGTGGAAACTAAAGGAGAAGCTGGTCATAACATCTGCTGCCAGTGGCCAGGCTTTACGTTTCTTAAATATTTTAAGCAGCATATTTAGAGTCTTGTCATGAGCTAAAAGTACAAGAGCAGTAGATGTCCATGATACTTTTTTCCCTCCCTTGGGAGTACAATCTGCTGTAGCATTACAAAATAAAAGCCTCATGAAAATTTATAGCTGGTGTCGTTTTTACACCAAATGTATATAATTATCTAAAAATAAAACTAGCAGTTTCCAAAGGGTCATTCCACTTTTGGTGAGTAGTAGAGCCCCTCATGATGCCTTCCGGGTAATTTCAGGACAATCTGATGTAGCTTTTCAAAATAAAAGTCCTAAGAAAATGTTATAACTGATGTTGTTTTTACAGAGACTTTTAATATAAATTAAAAGAAAACTAACAGTCTCCAAAGGGTCATTCCACTTTTGGTGAGTAGAGGACCTCATAATGCCCTACAGGTAATTTCGGAACAATCTGATGTAGCTTTTCAAAATAATGATCCTCTGAAAATGAACTCCAGTCAGATGAATTTATCATCACCTAGCTGTAAGTCCTGCTTTTTATCTGTAAAAAAGAGTGTGAAAAGTAATGAAATACATTCTATAATACATTTAAAAAGAACAGCAGTCACCAAAAAAGTTTAAAAAAACAAGCATTGTCACACTAAAGTAAAAGTTGTAATTGTAATCATTCTTGTAATTAGTTTTAATTAAAATTTTAGTTTTTGATTTCGACAACGTGTGTGTCATGTGTTCCCAAAGCCTTGTGGATCAGGACCTCAAATATAGATTGGGTCATTTATTTTTTACATTGTTCTGAAATGACCCGGAGGGCCCCAGGAAGTCCTCTGCTACTCACCAGAAGTGGAATGACCCTTTGGCAACTGGTAGTTTTATTTTAAATAATTCTATAAATTTGGTGTAAAAACAACACCAGCTATCTGTTTTTTATTTTGTTATTCTACATTAGATTGTCCTGAAATTAAAAATGGTAACAATAAAGTATAACAAAGTTAACGTTTTAAAACTGAAATATAGCCTAGTTAAAATGGATTCGTGAGTTTGTGAATCTTTCTCACACAAACTGAATATTAACTGAGAACATGTAGGCGCTGTTTCCGTAGGTGCATTTACCGTAAAGCGTCTAATACGGGAGCACTCCGAAATCAAGACGCGGCTGGGCTTGACTGGCGTTTCGAGAAAGCTTGACTGCAGTGAAAAAAAAAGTCTCAGCTGTTCTCAAAAGAAAGAGAAAACTCACACAGCATCTGGAGCACAATAAACCTCTACATTTATGGAAATATTAGACGGGGTTTCTGTGTAGGTTAAGATACTTATATAGGCTACCTAAATAAAGCTCTTAACGTGTCATGGGACGTCTGAAACTGGTCAGTTTTTAAAGTATCATCGCACCCCGATCGTTTTAGTAAATATGCCACTAAATCAGTCCCAAATTAGCAAATATCTTTTTCTTGAAACTCCTTTTTTTCTCCCTTCCAGATGAAAAGGAGAAGTTCGAGCCTACAGTTTTTCGAGACACGATCGTTGCGGGCCTTAATGAAGCAGGGAGTGACCTGGACGCTGTAGCGAAGTTTTTAGACGTCGCCGGGTCACGGGTGGACTACAGACGCTATGCCGACACTCTTTTTGACATCCTCATCGCCGGGAGCATGCTCGGTAACTTTGACTAAATATATAGATGTAAAATATGCAGCTGCTGTAGCACATTCTTTGAGACTAAGTCCTGTCTTCCTCAGCTCCTGGAGGGACTCGGATCGATGAGGGCGACCAGTCCAAGGTGACGGCGCACTGTGTGTTCAGCTCGGAGGAGAGCCATGAGGCGCTGCGTCTCTACGCTCAGGTCTTTACTGTCCACACTGCTCCTACACATGTCTAATATAGCCTACTTTATTGTATGAATAATCATGTGGCTCTGTGATCACAGGTGTTCAATAAACTCATCAGGAGATACAAGTATCTTGAGAAGGCCTTCGAGGAGGAGATCAAAAAGGTAGAGTTCCAGTGTTAATTTGTCAGATTTAGACAGGACATATGTGTTGGTGGCATATAAAAACAATAATAACATTATATTAACTCATGGATCATGGTTTAAGTCACACGTTATGGATGAAAACAGGTATGGATTTTGGCTTAAATAGAAATTATCATTATTAAGTCTGCTTTCAGCTATATCTGACTCTTGGTGTTTTCATTGTTATAACATTATTTCCTAAAGGTGCATACAGTTGAACAACATGACAGTCAGTTTGATTAAAGTATATATAAAATCACTCTCTTTCCATGTGTGTATCTTGAAAAACAGACATTTGACTATAGAACCCAGAGCAGACAAACTGAGCACTCCAGGGAAGAATCACACTCATGTTTCTTATTGAGCACATTCTTGTTGTAGGTTAAGGGCACTTATGAACTAATTTGATGTTTCAGATTTTCTGCAAAGTGAAATCACCCTCAGACCTATTTCCACTGGGTTTGTTTATAGACATCATCTTCTCCTCTCCTCTTCATCATCTTCTCCTCTCCTCTTTCCTCTCTGTGGCTCCTCTGTGGGCGGGACTAAGATGCAAGGAGTGGAGGCATTGTGTGTGCATGTCAACAGCTTTGAAACACAGCCCTGTTAAAAGTAACACAAATGTCCTTTGTGCAGCTGCTGCTCTTCCTGAAAGCCTTCAGCGAGTCTGAGCAGACCAAGTTGGCCATGCTGACGGGCATCCTGCTGGCCACCAGCACACTTCCCCCTCCCATCATCAGCAGCCTCTTCACTGAGAGTGTGGTCAAAGAAGGTCAGGGCAGAAAATGTAACACAATTGAGTCAACCAATTCAATATAGAAACATGCTTTCTTAATGCACCATTTCCTCTCCAGCAAGCTTAGCACCTGGAATACATTGTGCAGATATAGAAAACAAAAAAGCTCAAACAGATATAGTTTTTCAATCAAGAAAGTTTTAATTTAAATCAATATATTACTACTCATTTCTTGGATGTCAAACATACTTTTGTGTGTTGCAGGAATCTCTGCATTGTTTGCTGTAAAGATGTTCAAATCCTGGATCACAGAGAAAGACGCCAATTCGGTCACCTCCTCCTTGAGGAAGTCAAACCTGGACAAAAGACTTTTGGTGAGACTGCCTTCAAAACTCAACCAAGATCAGTGAATTTGTATCAGGGCTATTCACACCTTCCATTATTTTAACAACCTCTCAACATGTTCACACCTGGCATTAGCGTGTGTTACCTGTGTCCAAATAATGTGTTATGCCTGTCTGTAAGGTCCGCTTCAGACCTTGCATTTCAACACTTCTTCTAACTATTTACACATGTGGTTGGGCTTGTTATCTAAATGTGTCCTCGATGGTCTGCATTAGATCAATCCTCACTTTCCCTTGTCTTATGCAAAACCCAGCAGCTTTAGACTAATGGAAACAGTACTTTAACTCCATGTACACCACACATCCAGCTTTAATCCCTTTGACTTTTTTTGTCATTGTTCAAAGCAAAATACATTGGTGTTGCTATAAAAATAACATGAGGATTTTATTTGCAAACGTGACATTGAACAAAAGGCCCAAGCCAGAACTGAACCCGGGTCGCTCATGAATATGGAATGCGCTCTACTGAGACACTTTCTGATAACTCTTTCAAGTAAAACGCTTCATTAATGCTTACATAATATGTTCGGAGCACTGCCCCAAAATGACAACTTAATAAGACCCTAAATACAGCTGTGTACTGTTTCTATGAGCAGTGCTTTTACTGAAAACAGACAACAACAGGAAGATGAGCTATTGATAATCATGGTGCATATTTCAAGTGTTCTCTTCTAAACTTGTAGGAGCTGTTTCCCGCCTCAAAACAGAATGCGGATCATTTCTGCAAGTACTTCACTGACGCCGGCCTCAAAGAGCTGTCAGACTTCCTGCGTGTGCAGCAGAGTCTGGGCACACGCAAAGAGCTACAGAAGGAGCTTCAGGAGCGTCTGTCCCAGAACTGCCCCATCAAAGAGGTAACAGCTCCTCTGGTCCGACAGGGATTGAACCGGATCGTTCTGAACATGTCCGGTTTCAGATGGTGATGTATGTAAAAGAGGAGATGAAGAGGAACGAGCTGCAGGAGCCGGTGGTGATCGGTCTGCTGTGGACGTGTCTAATGAACGCTGTGGAGTGGAACAAGAAGGAGGAGCTGGTTACCGAGCAGGCCCTCAAACACCTTAAAGTAGGTCACTCCAGCCGTGCTTCTACTCGAGCTGCACAGTAAGGGAGAATGGAGTTTAACTATAGATGCATAGACCTAGGGTTAGGAGACTGTTGCTTCTGAAACCTGGGCTTTGACCACAGAACTACATGTTTTTACGTTTTTACAACAACAAGGACAGACATGCAACAAAAACCTGTTTTTTCTTTGTTAATTGGCTTTATTAAGTTAATTTGCTTTGTCACACATGAGGAAGTAGACCACACAATCATAAAGAAGGCTTTGAAGTAAAGCGTTCAAAATGATTGTTATAGGTGCGTGTGGAGTTTACAGATAAAGTAAGTAAAGTACGCTCTGTGCTGACTGCTCAGAGGGAACAGACCGAGTGGATTGCGACTCTCACATCATTAGTCACACTGTCCTTTCATACATAAAAACCATGAGAGCAGAACAACCTGGTCCATCAGGTTTGGTTTCAGGGGAAACTCCTCCCTCTAGAGATATAAGCTCAGCTCTCTTACCTGTTGATCTCAGAATTGATAGTCTCTTGGAATTAGCCTATTCTTTGTAATAATATTATTATCAGAAAATTGGACTTGAAAGAAAAGGTAGTTGTCTTTTGTTGTTTTCTCTTTGTTTCTTCTTTGATTGGTTTGTTTTCTGTGATTGCAAATATTTCAAGTAAAAGCCACAACTCTTGTTTTTACTTACACTGATTTTGCGTGGAATTATAGCTATAGTGCAAATTATAAGGGGTTGATTATTAATTATTTTTCTCATGTGTTGGTTTTCTCCACAGCTCTATGGTCCTCTGCTGGCTGTGTTCAGCACTCAGGGTCAATCTGAGCTGGTCCTGCTGCACAAGATCCAGGACTACTGCTACGACAACATCCACTTTATGAAGTCCTTCTCCAAAATAGTGGTGCTTTTTTACAAAGGTAACCAACCACACATTCCCTATACTTTATCCCTCTACAGTGACTAAAAAACCTTTCCCTGCAGCTGATGTACTGAGTGAGGAGGCCATCCTGAAGTGGTACAGAGAAGCCCACTCTGCCAAAGGGAAGAGTGTCTTTTTGGAGCAGATGAGCAAATTTGTGGAATGGCTTCTGAACGCTGAAGAAGGTACAACTAAAGTCTGCTTTGTATTTTCAGTGTCGTTTAAAACAAAACAATTATAATTTCTTGCAAAGTTGCCACACTCTTCATATTACTGTCCAGTCCATTCTATAGTATCACACCATTTCTGGTAACAGATCGTTGCTTTAGTGTAGTACAAACACACTGTACCTTTAAATAATGTCTTCCCCTTAAATTGAACCCCCCTTTTCTATTTCTGAATATTTTTGGGATGTTGCTAGGGAGTTGGTTGTTTTTAGCTTTATAAATAATTTAGAGCTCTTTTTTGTAAATTCTAGTCTAAGGAAATTAGATATTAATTCATATCAAATGGCTTTTTAATTATTTAAAAATGCACTGTTATAGACTTTTTATAAAGTGTGACAAGTTTTAGCAATATTTTGGAGTGACATTTTTTTTTTCTAAATAATCAGTCCTTTAGCTGATTTTAGGTTTGTGAGGATATGTATGTTTTTTTTTGTGCCTAATATAATAGATTTATACAATTAGAAATAATTTGTTCATACCTTTCAAAATTTGTGAGATATACAGCTGCCAAAAGATCTAGATTTATGTTCAAAGTAAGTCAATATGACTCTGGTGTTAAAGCCTATGAAGTCTCTCTAGGAAATTCTGAGGTGTTCATAATAGAGGTGCAAGAGATTTTACTTGTATGTGTTTAAAAGAAAAAGGTATTTCTTTGTCAATATTTATGAATTGAAAGATGAAGAGGTAAGTGGTGTATGTTTTAAGGTGTATCTAAAGGTCTATCTGATACCTCTTAAGGACCTAGGAGCTGTTTTTTGGAGGTGTTCAGGTCCTGCCTTCAAGTCTATTAAAATATGCAATACCCAACACTACCAGCAGATGGCCCTGTGACCTCATGTTGTCTCTTGTCCACAGAGTCTGAGTCTGAGGGAGAAGAGGGCTAAAGGTGATGGAGCAGCTCACATTAGAAATATCGAGAAGGCATTTGAGGCTTGTATTTGTGATTTCATCTTTTTATGAATAAAGAAGTTTTATATTTTTGGCTCAAGGTCTCTTTTCTAGACGAACAATGTGCTAACCTTTGACCTACGTAGGTTCAGTATTTATCTGTAAATAATCATAATCTTTTTATTACTCTTGTATTATGTCAACAGTTTTTATAAGATAAGATTAGTGAAATTATAATTAGTGACTGTGACTCATGAGTAAATCATTAAAAGAACCTAATGGCAGAGTCCTGTATTTTGTAAAAGGGTTTATATGGGATACATAGAATAGGTAAGGTCCCCTACACTGATCACAAGAGGAAATGACCCATATTTTCAGAGACAATCATATTAAGGTATAGGCAGTGACTGTAAAAGGGGTTGTCTTCTACCATAAATGGGTAAAGGTAAAGTTCTGGGGGTGGCTCAGAGGTAGAGCGGCCGAAGGCGGTTCAATTCCCGCTCTCGTCCTTGAGCAAGACACATAACCCACCTTGCCTCCAGTGGTATCAGCTGTAACACTGGTGAATGAAACCATAAAGTAAGTCGCTTTGAATGAAAGTGATTGGAAGCTTCATGTAAGTGGATTTGGATAAAAGCGTCTGCTAAATGAGTAAATGTAAAATGAAAGAAGACCATACTGTGGCCCTAAAGACAATTTGTAAAGACAATACAAGAAACACTAAATCAAACCAATCTTGGTTTGTCTTTCTGTTAAACTAAATTATGTAGAAGCCTTGTTAGTTGTTATAAAGTTTGTTTTCACTGGCCCCATTAGGTAGACTTTTTATCTGTATGTTATCGGTATCTGTACTTTACATGAGTATTTATTTATCTGGCGTCTTTTTACTTTTACTCCCTACTTTTGAACACAAATATCTGTACTTTCTACTCCTTACATTGTCAAAACAGCCTCGTTGCTTTTACATCCTCCGCGGATGACGACATGACGTTAAAGACGTAACTGACACGAGACCTATGCACGAGACTCGAGAGGGAAAGTCAAGTGCAAAAATAAGAGAAGGCGTCTGGCCAGCGCGGGGTTTTCTAAAACAATATGAAGGGAGAAATCGAGCCAGGCCATATCGTGAGCAAAGCTTTGGGAGAACAGGGTTTTGACTGCTAAGCACTCACCTGCCGAGAGCCCCGGAGACCTTTGTAGTAGTTAGTAGTTAATCATCTATCAACCTCCCAGCATTGTTAAGACAACATTAACAGGGTCCCCCCAAGGTCTTGAAAGTATTAAAATATATGAACTTTTATGGTGTAAAAACCAGGTCCATGTGTTTAGCGTTATCATTAATGTGTCTCTTCTGAACAGGAATACGCCTGTGCAAGACTTTTAGGCACATTTTGAGAAAGACCATAAAGTAATAAGCTTGTTGAAAAAGTAAAGCAAATATTGTGGAGACATTGTATTTGAACAAAAATCATTTTCATAATTTAAAGAGGTTAAATCGGTACTTCTACTTTTACCAGAGTCCTTTTTAACACAGCTCTCTGTGATCACTCTGATTCTTTCTAGAAAAAAACAAGCTCAATGAGTTTACCTAAGAAATAACAGGACTAGGAGAGCTGCATGCTCCAGAACCCGCCCCTTCATCAAGCCTCAAAGAGATAAGTGAGAATCAACCACGGGTGACACTGGATATAGATTCTTTACAAAATAAAAGTCTGGACTTTTATGAACTTCACGAGACTTTATCCACGAGTGAATTGCTTTTTTTTTTTTTTTTTTTACAATTGTTAGAAACAGTAATAGTTCCAGTTATATGATGCAAAATCACAATAACAACACAACCAATGCAAATAAATAAATAAAAAAACAGAATAATATATAAAATGCATTTTAAGGGAAACTTTGCAACATATTTTATTTATGTGTGTCTTCAGCCATTTATACATTTATTTAACATCACATAAATGGATGTCATTTTATGTTATGTATTTTTTAGGGATAAACATTTTATGTATATTGCATAATTCATACATTGGGTCATTGAAAGTGATTTACAGAAATAAAGACAAATTTAAAATACATAGATGGGAAATTAAAGGTGAAGAGTGAGGTTTAAAAACACTTTCAGTTTAATTTACTGAATGTAGGCGGAGCTAAAAAGGAAAGTTTTAAACCTCCCCTTGAACATTGTTAAAGTTGAGGCTTGTTTTACTTCATCTGGGAGGTTGTTCCAGATTTTTGCTGCTTGAAACTTAAACGCTGCTTCACCCTGTTTAGTTCTAACTCTGGGCACAAGCAGGAGGCCTGTCCCAGATGTTCTCAGAGTCTGAGGAGGCTCATAAGCTACTAGCATTTCAGAAATATATTCTGGTGCTAAACCATTAAGAGACTTGTAAACCAGTAGTGCTGTTTTAAAGTCTATTCTCTGAGCAACAGGAAGCCAGTGCAGAGATTTTAAAACTGGACTGATGTGGTTGTACTTCCTGGTGTTAGTTAGAACCCCAGCAGCAGCGTTCTGAATAAGCTGCAGCTGTCTTAACCCTCGTTTTGAGAGACCAGTGAGCAGGCCGTTACAGTAATCTAACCTGCTGGAGATAAAAGCATGAACAAGTTTCTCTAAGTCAGGTTGAGACATTATTCCTTTGACTCTGGAAATGTTAAAATGCAGATGATGTAATTGACTTAATGTGACTTTGAAAATTTAAGTCTGAGTCCATGATGACCCCTAGATTTCTAACTTTTTTTAGATTTTAGAAAAAGAGACTCAAGGTGACTGCTGACACTTTCTCTTTGTTTCTGTGGCCCAAAGATGATTAGTTCAGTCTTGTCTCTGTTGCAGTTACATATAAATCTGTTTAATGCAGTGACACAGTGAATGGATTGGTACATTTTCACCTGCTGTGAGTGAAATGTCATCTGCATAATTATGACAGGATACATCACACCTATCCATTCCTCTAATCTTTGTGACAGGATTTCATGGTCCACTGTATCAAACGCAGCACTCAAGTCCAACAGAACTATATTTGTGACTTTGATAAGTGCAGTCTCAGTCTGTGATGGGGCCTAAAACCTGACTGAAAAGGATCAAAGCAGTTGTTAAGTAATAGAAAGTCATTAAGTTGCTGATATACAACTTTTTCGATGACTTTCCCTAAAAATGTCAGGTTTGATATGGGCCTATAGTTGTTGAGCACTGTAGCATCAAGACTGCTCTTCTTTAGGAGAGGCTTAATGACAGCAGTTTTTTCAAGGCCATTGGAAATGTTCCAAACTGTAAGGAATTATTGACTATATCAGTGAGTCGTGGTAACAAACTGCTTATTACTGATTTTATAAATCTAGTGGGTAAAACATCGAGGCAGCAGGTGGATGAACTCAGGCTGGAGACGTGAGTTGTTACTGCTGTTGTTGATGAGCTCTGAGAAGAATATTTCTCTTACTTTTTGCAAAGTTTGATTAAAAACATGCAGATTTTTTTTGTATACCTCATAACAAATTAAAAGTTTCAATTTACGCCATTTTCTTTTGGCTTTTCAGCATTCCCTTTTCTGTGCCCTGACAGAAGGAGCATTGCTCCACGAAGCCTTCTGCCTCTTCCTCATCACTTTAACCTTAACAGGAGCAATGGCGTCCATAACATTTAAAACACCTGAAGTATAACAATTCAACAAATCATTAACTTGGGGCATTTTCAAACATGACTGCCTCCACAATGTGTCTTGGTGTTATCATTAATGTGTCTCTTCTGAACAGGAATAAGCATTGAGAATGTGTAAATTTTACTAAAATTATACGCAGAAGCTATAAAATACAGATCAGAATTGTATTTAGCAAATATTACTTTTTAAGCAACTATAGTCCCGTGTAAATGTTTTAGGCACTTTTTGAGAAAAAACATAAAGTATGAAAAGCAAATCTTGTGGAGACATTGTATTTGAACAAAAATCATTTTGTCATTTCATTTTGTAGTTAGTTTTTCTTGTCTTTTTTCTTTAGTAGAGCTATATTGCGCGCTTTAATTGTGAAGGCCCCCCCTCTACTTCCGGCAGACTGTTGTCTAACTCGCCGGCCCCTGATGACGCATCAGTCTGAGGTGAGGCGCTGCTTGGAGACCGTCTTTTCCAGCGGGAGGTGAATTATTGCCTCGGTCCCTTCTCTCTTTTCCTCTTATTATTTGAATCTCTTAAAAGAACACGATTAGAAGATTTTCACCTTCGTTTTTGTTCTTCACTGAAGAAAAAATGGGCTGCGCCGGATTCACCTGCTCCAAACACTGCCTGTGCGCGCTCAACATCCTCTATGTGGTGAGTATGGACCATATGGCTCTCTCATGATGACATACAGATGTGCTCATACAGATTTTTAATAATCATCATTCATATGTGGTATAAATACAGCCTAGCAAAACCACAGGCTGTAAACAACACACCGAGGCTCTGCTCTGATCAATTATTCACCGGCTCCGTTTGTGGGATCGGATGCTCAGTGCAGTAAATCCAACAAAAACAATTGATTTGGCGGATGAAGCATAACAGTTCATGTGGCTAAATGTGTTTGGGGTAAGAATAGCGGTATTTTAGAGGCATTTCCTCCCTTTTCCTTCCATTTTTATGGCTCTGCAGAGGACGTCCTGTGTGAGCTTTGGCTCTGATAGTGCTTATCATCACCGCCTTCTGAACTCGTGCTGGCCTGTCATTTATTTCACATGTAGCTACAGAGCCTTGGGGCTGGGCCTCCAGGTGAGGTTATTGCAATAGAAAACAAAGAATAGAAATTATAAAGGTTTATTTCAAAGAAGACGTCATGTAGTGATCTTTGACCTGGCTTGGAGTTTTAGTCATAAATGTGGCCTATTATTATCTGTCTGAGTCACAGCCCCTCTGCCTCCTTCAATTCAAAGACTGTAGAGTGAGGATTCACTATGGTCTATTAGGAAAACGCGATATAGACTCATTCTGTTCAATTTTTTCTATTACAATATGACATTGGTATAATAAAAGTTCAACTCTATTCACCATCCCAAAAAGGAAAAAAATCCCTCTCACGTACTTTCTCTGGATCTGTTCCACATTGGTGGAATGATCTACCTGCTGCTACAAGATCAGCAGATTCTGTAGACATATTTAAAAAACGCTTGGAAACATATCTCTTTTGTCAACACCTGACTGACAAACACTAAATTCTTAACTTCCTTTCTATCAATTCCTTCTTAAAAAAAAAAAAAAAAAAAAAAAAAAAAAAAAAAATATCTTTCCTATCCTTAGCTTTGTATGCTGTGCTGGGTTTTAACTGACTAGTTTTTTGTGCACTTATGCTTTTTGTTACCTTGTGTTGTTGAAATTGCTTTCATTGTTTTCCTCACTTGTAAGTCGCTTTGGATAAAAGCGTCTGCTAAATGACTAAATGTAAATGTAAATGTATTCAATTATATAAAGGGGAAAAATATTCTGATTCCAGTTCTGCTGCAGTTTCTTATTTGGATGAGATTTCCTTTAAACCTTTGATATCTGTATAAATAAGTCATGAACTACTATAGCATTTTTGCAATGTATTTATTTAATTTATTTATTACTTTATTTTACAGGGACAGTGTACATTAATTCCCATAACTGTAAATGCACCAGAATTTATGAATGAATCTAATTTTCATTCGCAGTCACCAAGCAGATGTCACTGTGTCACCTAAAAAGAAGACAATACTATTTACAGAAGATATAAATGTACACATATTATAATACATTTTGGATATTGCAATATTGATACATTTGTGATTTAACTACACAGGAGTAGAAATCTAAACTCTAAACTAAACCTTTTGTCAGAGGCAGTGGAAAACGATGAAAATGTGTCACCTGCAGAAAGATTGTTCTTGTAAACTGATTAGCAAAACACGTAGCCTATGGAAATGATGATGTAAAAATATATTTTTTAATTAATTCTAAGTGTCATAAGCAAAGAAAATCTAGCTCTGTATTTTTTTCTATATGAATAATCAAAGTAGCCCTGCGACTAACTGGCCACTGTCCAGGGTGTACCCCGCCTCAGGCCCAAAGCTGCTGGGAAAGGCTCCAGTCACCCACGACCCCTAACGGGACAAAGCGGTAGAAAATGAATGAATGAGGTCCTGATCTAGATCTTGCTTAAACCTGGTTTAGTCCAAGGCCAGACTTGGATTTGAGCATAGTTTTTCTACAATGACATTTGCTCAGCTATACAGATGTCCTCTTAGGTTTATTTACCCTGGTAGAATTTGTGATTTTTAGGCTATTTTTCAGATTAAACTTTTTTTTACTCATAGTTAGTGGTTGGCTGAAGCCATTTATTGTCAAACAATTGTGTTTACTTTTTTTTTAAATCATAATGACAAACTAACCAAATGACAAGTTCTTAAAACCGAGTATTGCCACCTTTAACTACAATGACAGCTCGAAGTCTTTTGTGGTAGTTTTTATTTTCTCAGATGTTAAAGCTGCCCATTCTTTTTGATAAAAAGCCTCCAGTTCCAGTAAATTCTTGTCTGTCTTGCATGAACTGCACATGTGAGATCTCTCCAGAGTGGCTCAATGATATTGAGGTCAGGAGACTGACGTCAGTCCAGAACCTTCACTTTATGCTGCTGTAGCCAATGACAGGTCGACTTGGCCTTGTGCTTTGGATTGTTGTCATGTTGGAACGTCCAAGTACGTCCCATGCACAGCTTCTGGGCTGATGAGTGCAAACATTTCTCCAGTGTTTTCTGATAACATGCTGCATTAATCTGTTCCTGTGCCTTTGTAGTTCACACATCCCCAAAACATCAGCGATCCACCTCCATGTTTCACAGAAGGAATGTTGTACCTTTCATCATGGGCCTTGTTGACTTTTCTACAAATGTAACGTTTATGGTTGTGGCAAAAAAGTAAAATTTTGGTCTCGTCACTCCAAATAATTTACTCGAGTAAAAGTACCAAAGCTGTAGCTCATTGAGGTTTTGTTGAGACACGGTTTAGTCCTGTTTCTGTCCATCAAGGCATTTACACTAGAGAATGTGTTCACTTTCTCATTCTAGACCCTGTTTAGGCCTTGTTTTGACCTAGTTAAAACCTGATTTATTCTGGGTTTGGTCCCATTAGGGCCTTTCCAAAGAAAATTTCTATATTTAGTCCTACTTCAGACCTAATTTAGTCCTATTTTAGACCTGGGTTAAACCTACTTTAGACAATGTTTAGTCCAAGTTTAGACCTGGTTTAGTCCACCTTTTGTTCTACTTTAAACCTGGTTTAGTCCTAGATCAAGGTCTAATATGTTTAGCGTTGATCTAGACCTATTGTAGTCCTGATTAAGACATAATTTAGACCTGATTAAGATGTAGGTCTTTTTGGTCCATTAACACTTCTACAGTTGAGAAAGTGTCCAATTTGTTTCACATTAATTGGGTTTTTTACAAAAGATATTTTGTAATTTATTGGAATGTTAACCTTGCGCTGCAGCTGGAGTCTCGTGAGATTTGGGAGTTTCCAAACTTGGGTAAATTCATCTTGTATCGCGCCAAGCCAACCGCTCGAGTCCATACCAAGCCTCTCTCATGGAACCTCTTAAATGGTCCTCCAAGGACAACACCACAAGGAGATATACAACGAAATACAGCGATATCACGCTATCCACCAGAGGGCAGGCTCTAAAAGCGGAAATATAAGTAGAAACCTAATAGCGACTTTGTAAAAATCATGTTTACAGCCTGGTACAAAAGATGGGTCCTGTCTCTAGAGCTAAGTTTTTACTATGTGACAACTCTGGGTGGGGTGAATTTTTGATTATGCTATCTAAAAACTATTGTTTTACTATGGATTAAAGGCCGAAAAGCCCGGATGGAACTGCCATTTTATTGCCCTTTCATAACGACAATATCGGTAAATAGGGGACCAATGGGCGGATTACATTCATTATTTACAATCTATGGTGCAACTGGCCTCTTGTGACCAATAATGTGGCAGCACAAACAGGAAAAGGTGGGTTTTTAATTTGACAAACGCAACATGCATCCTCTTATCTTCTTTGATATCAACATGGCTACACTGAAAGAAGCTAACGCTAAAAATGTGGCACTAAAGGATTTTCTGGAAGGAAAATATTTTGTGCGCTTTTTCTTCTGGCATTTACCAATGCCATTAGGAACCAATTTTGTGTTAGTTAATGTTCCTTTTATTTGCAGATTCACTTTGCAAAACTACTACTTTTATATAACTACTATACCTACTAACTACTGACTTTTACAGAGGTTTGTTGTTTGTTCATATCTGCCGTACTCTAGTTATGTCAAACTAAAACTTAAACAAAGCTCGTGGTTCTAGTCGGGGCTTTATCCAATCACCTAACAACTTTTCAACATAAGGCTCCTCCCCTTTGCAAACACTTTCAACGGGAGCCTTCCCAGATGGTTCTGTGAAACAGACTGTCATGTGAGGTTATTGGAATGCACACTCTTTACAAAACTCATACTCAGAATAAATTAAAAAATAATAATTAATTCAGCTTCTGATCTAATAACAACGGGAATTAGACATGTTTGATTCTCATCTAAACTTAGCCACCCATCTTAAAATGAAATCCATGGTATTGTGCATTTATAAACGCTTAAAACACAATGAAATCCAAACATAATAAAACTAACTGGACAATTTCAAACACACCTAACTTTTACTGAACCAAAACCACAGACCAATACCACACTGACTCCTTTATGCTTCGTCCACAGATGGTGAGTCTGCTAATGATCGGCATCGCAGCATGGGGCAAATGGTTCGGTCTGGTGTCAAGTTTCCAGGTGGTGGGGGGCCTCATTGGCGTGGGGGTATTCCTGTTCTTTGTGGCTCTGATCGGACTAATCGGGGCAATGAAGCACCACCAGGTCCTGCTCTTCTTTGTATCCTTCACTGATAACTGGAGCGACTCAATGACCACATTCCCGTGGAGTTGTAGAAGTGGGACAATTCTGAATTAGAACTCACTGTATTTGTAGTGTACATTTTAGGTTCAGAAGTTTCTTATTAATGAGCCCCCTTCAGAGTTAGATTTGGCTTTATTTTTAAGTCGTCACAGAAACACATCACAAGATAAATTGTGGAACAACAGAGTATCCTCCCAACCAGCTCTGAGGACTGGCAGAGCAACAGATGTGCTCAGAAACAAATTCAGTGTTTGCTCTCACACAGTCAGGCTTCAGGAGGTGATGGATTACCCATAACAGGATTATGATAACAAACATGATGCATAATAAAGTAACTGTATTCCATAAGAGTATATATATGCAAGGGCAGTATTAGTACATACATTATCTGCTGTTTTCCTTGGGTTTCAAGTCACTTCTAGTGCCTTTAGTCTCTCGTTGGTGCGTAAGTCAAAAAAGAAAGCATTTGGCTTTGTCTTGGTTTAGCCCAAAGATCAGGTACACAATAGCCCTCACACATGTAGACCTGTGTTTTACCCATCATATTGTCTTGGTTCCTCCGCTCTCATTCTGATCACCCCAGTGAATGAATGTGAGAGTGAATGGATGTCTGTCACAGTCTGTGGTGGCTGCGTTCACTGTGTTTGGTTCACTTGGATAAATGTGAACAATCCATAAGAACCTCAAACATAAGCGCCGAGAGCCCTTTAAAACTGAGGTCTGAGTCTCGGAGCGCTTCCAACTGAACTCTGGTACTGTTCAGTTAAAATGTAAACTGCAAGTGGACCATAGAAGAGCCCAAACAGGAAGAGCGTCATAAATTGGCAATGAAAACATCATGTAATGATTATGTCTGTGAAGGTTCTCAGTCATCTAGGAAAGTAAAAGCATCTGGACACAGTTTTCAAGGTGAAGACGTTTTGTCTTTAATTCCAAGAGACTTTATCAATTCTGAGTTCAACTGGTAAGAGAGCTGAGCTTTATCTTTAAAGGGAGGAGTTTCCAGAGTCCAGATGCTTTTACTTAAACCTTTTTTCATGTAATCCCTAGTTTTTCCGAGAACGGAAAAAACAAACCAAAACAATACTATATTCATCAACTAAATAAATGAGCAGAGGACAAAAGTGAAGCACTGAGAAGGTGAAATGCTGTGTTAGCATTTGGGCTAACAGCACCATCTAAAGTGTTTCTCAAGAAAAGCATTTTCTTTTGTTTGTTTGTTTTGATGCAAACTAAATGAAGAAGACTACAAATATGAACACACCCTATGTGTTAGCCCTGCGACTAACTGGCCATTGTACAGAGTGTGGGATACTTCACCTAAGACCCAAAGCTGCTGGGATAGTCTCCAAATAGTAGAAGATATTAAATATGAAATAACACTACACAAGTGGCCACTGGAAATGCCGACAATGGGCATAGTTATCCAGTTCTTATAATATATCTGGTCATGAAGGTAGTTGGTAACCTGTAAACATGACTCTAGTTGCAGGACACAGTGGTATCTTCCAAAACCTGACTGCAGTCACAATTGTCACTGTAACTCACAGTTGTTTTAAAATGATGTTAAGAAAGGCTGTAATCTGGGTAACGTTAGGCAATCAACACAAGTTCTTCTGTGATGTAGAACAGGAAGCTGTAGATCATTAGCCCACTTCTTCACATTCATTTTGCTAAATTAAGCTCTGATTGTCCCCATTTGTCAGGTGGAAGGGTGGAAGGGCCAACAAAGAATAGATACAAGGCCCTCTGTCAGGAATAAGTACAGACAAGTAAAATAACTAATTATCCATTGTAAGTCAGTTTGGCCTAAAATCCGCATAAATACAATTTAAATAATCAAGCAAGGTACTGTCGGTATGAGAGCATGAATTATTTATTTCATTGGCCTAAAAATTTTTAGTTTGTAAAACCATCCATTAGACTTTCTGTTGAATCACTGTCCAAAATGTTCTTGTACTCTGCCAAAGAATGTTCTTGTTTGATCTGTGTGTTTTGGAAAATCCATTTCCATTCATGTATGCATGTGCAGTAAGATCCAGAGTGGACTCATATTTCAGCTCGAGGTCAGTGAGGCACAGAGGCCAAAGCGCGCAGGCACCTGTCAATCACAGACACCAGAAGAATGGAGCAATACATGGAAAATGTGCTCCCTATGGAACATTCACCGTTTTCAGGGTTCAAGTAATAGAAATGACAAGGATATTGACCAAAATGACCAGATGAACAACAAGAAGGTTGTGAGTTCAAACCCCGGTCCACTCAAACACCCTCAGCTGGCTCCGGCATGGTGGGGCAACGGTTAGCACTGTCGCCTCTCAGCAGGAAAGTTCCCCCCATGCTCAGGATTTCTCTGGGCAATAAAAAGTATATATATATATATATATATATATATATATATATATACAGCCTCTCTGACCTCCATCAAACCTTCTCACACAGTCATACACAAATGCAGTGGCATTGGAGGCAAGGAGGGTTAAGTGTGGGATACCGTTATATCGGTAGCTATTTCTTTCTTGTTGACATCAGTGTCAACCAATGGGAGCTCTTCATTTTAATGCCAGGAAAAATGTAGGATTAAATGTTGGTTCCTCCAGCCCAGGGCCACTCAAATCTTTAGAAACCTCTGTGAGTATAACTTTTTTTCTTAACAGTGAGCTCAGTACATGATTATCCTCTTCATGGTCTTCATTGTGCAGTTCTCCGTCTCAAGCGCGTGTTTGGCCATCAACAGAGAGCAGCAGGTAAGATGACACTCACTCCTTCAACATTTAACCATAAGCTCAAGTTTACACACCCGGCTCTAGTGCTTCCTCTAGGTGGTCTTCCACTGGTACTGCAGGATACACTTTGCACATAAAACCTCTCACGATATGAACTCTGTGGTCATTTTAAAGAAACACAGGTAAATAAATAAACAGGCACAAAGCCGAGAAGCCTCCTCAGACAGCAGAGAGATAAACATCAGAGTCAGGAAACCATTCAGGCCACACTAATGGAGAGGAAGGGCTCTGTTGGTTGCTCTGTGGCTCAGTTTTCATCACTTCAGGTCAAAGCTCTTTGTTTTTCTGGGGCATTGGTGGCTCACAGTATACTTCCTTGATTGGCATTGTTAATAATTAGTACATTCTTACATCATTGTACACAAATTGCAAACCACAGCCCAGATTTGGATCCAGAGGCCGTTTAATCTGGACCTACAGCTGATACATTAACACACACTGTTTTTCAGGTGCTGTTTTTTCTGAGTGGTTTTTATTCACTGTTACTACTGGTCCAGTTAGTGCGTTAAAACACCTCACATTCGAAGTTAGTCTGATGGTAGATAATGTCTTTTGTCTCTGCAGGATCATCTGCTGGAGGTAGGCTGGAACAACTCTCAGAGCACTCAGAGGGACGTGGAGAAGAGCCTGAACTGCTGCGGCTTCAGGCAGGTGGACTATAACGACACCTGCGACGCAGTGAGTACAGCCAGAAAATGTGTCAGTAGTCAGCAGTTGAAACCCAGTCAAAGACTTTGTCTGTTTGTGGTTCAGGCGTGTTTCCCCAACCACTCCTGTCAGCCGTGTGCAGAGAAAATCCAGGTTCACGCAGGAGAGATCCTTCAGATTGGAGGAGGCATTGGACTCTTCTTCAGCTTCACAGAGGTCAGTCACCTCTGTGTTTGTATGGAGCCCTGAGGTCTTCGAGGTCCTGAGTTCAGTAATAAAGCATTAAATCTGCCTTAAGGTTCTGGATCACCCCAACAGAACCTAATGATAAATGTGTAATGATGTATCTTACTCACAAAAACATTATTCAACCCAAAAGAGTATAAAACATTTACATTATTATACAAGCTAGTAGAACAGGTACATTTTTCTTAATTAT
This sequence comes from Neodontobutis hainanensis, assembly GCA_024349245.1. Classification (NCBI taxonomy): domain Eukaryota; kingdom Metazoa; phylum Chordata; class Actinopteri; order Gobiiformes; family Odontobutidae; genus Neodontobutis; species Neodontobutis hainanensis. The sequence continues at coordinate 229,661 of JALDNG010000250.1, forward strand.
TATTATTATTAATTTTCTTAGGGCGCTGAGGCAAAATAACACTTACAGGAATACACTGCCCGTCTGTTAATGCAAGTTAGGACCAAGTAGTGTCTCTAGCTGAGGCCTCCTTTATGTACAGTCTGTACTACAGATCATGGTGCACTATGTGCTGCCAGTGAGCTTCCACAGGCTCTTGGTACAACAATGAACTCAGCACAACTCCCTTTTATATTCCAAGTAAATGTTTGATTTGTTTTAAACAAATAAATGCAGTCTCTCAGGGCAGGGCTTCAAACTAACAATCCATTACTGGCTTATTCATTTAGCTACACTGGCAAGTGTTTTAGAATGTAAGTAAGTAAACTTATTCATATAGCACCTTGAATGTGCTTTACAAAGTGCAAACTTACTTAAGAAATCATTCAAAATTGATTTGTTCTCATTCTTTTATATCAACAATTAAACTGCAACACTAAACTTTTTTTTAACTGTATTAAATGTATGGCTGCTCAATATATCATAAAATTTTTGCAATTTTTGTATTGCAAGAAATGACTTTCATGTGATGGACATTTACTTTTTGTCTCAAATCCATCGTTCAAACATAACATTAAAGTTAGGTGCATCTAGATTCTCCGTCCTGATTTAGTCCTGGTTCAGTCCTGGTTTAGTCTTTAATATTGAAATAGCTCTGCAGCCTTGTATTTCTTCTAAATCAAATTTAATTCAATAATTTTACTTTGTCAAAGAGCATTAAAATATCACAGCTCATTATTATTATTGCAATATTCTAAATAGCTATTGCATGTTTTTCTGATATTGTGCAGCCATACTTAAATTCATTTTCAGAATGCTATGGTGTGGTAAAGATACTCGGTGTCTGTTTCAGATCCTGGGAGTGTGGCTGACGTACCGCTACAGGAACCAGAAGGACCCTCGGGCCAACCCCAGTGCTTTCCTCTGATCCCTCTGCCCTGGGCCTCACTGTAAATACTGACTGCTCACTGATGGCTGATGCTGTAGTAACATGACATGTCTATAGAGTGCAGATCCAAACACTTTAAATGAAGGAACAGGCGCCCGCGTCTCAGAAAACACTGCATAGGAAACACTCGGAACACTTTTGGGGAGTAAGACTTTTGAAGCCAGTCTGATGCTGACACTGAACATGTAAGTCCGTGTTAAAATATCTGTCCCTCTGAATGCACCAATGTCTGATCCTGCTGATATGAAGTTTAAATTATTGAAGACTGAGCACTTGTACAGAGGAGTGTGTATGTGCGAGTATACTGTATGTGTGTGAGTGTGTAGTGTGCTGTCTTTTGGCCTTTTGCATGACTCCACTAATAGTAAGTACTGTGTATGAACTACTGAATAAAACCTGCCACTGTTCACTCCTGTTTAAGCCTTTGTACTCTAAAACACAATAAAACTCTAATGAATAGTTCCTACCTGGGTCAACTTTTATCACTAGAACCACCAACGCTCGAATGCCTCATAGAAAGGTCTTGATGTCACATCCAGAGAGACTGTGGTGAGAAATTCAAATCAAGTTGGTCAGTACGGCGTTGAGGTTACCCCAATGCAGTGATTGTGTGTCTTTCTCTTGAAACAACATTCCTCTATCTCTACCACAGCTGCTGTTTACTTCCTGCCCTCCATCTGATTTTCTTCAAGTCATCTACACAAGAGCCGTTTGCTGAAAGCCTCTCTACAGACACTTCATTTGCACTACATCCTTCTCCACTTTGTACTAAATAAATAAATCAATCCTGTAAATTCAATGCTTCCAATGAGGAAACACTAAAATATTAGAGATTTATACTGTCTCTAGTCTGGAAAACATAAAGAAGAAAAAAGAGGCCCAACACAAACACACACACTTCAGGTAGGAACAGAAACTAATAGAAGTGCAGTCAAAGAAAGTAGGTTTGTTGAGCGCATTCACCTTGTGCCCTGCTCTGCTCTGAGAAGCCTGCCCCGGAGGACTGTTCCCCCGGCAACAGGAAAAAGCTTTTCAGCATTTTCCAGGATGTTCAGCACTCACACAATACTCTCCTGGAGACACACTCCGGCCAACTGCTCTAGAGGTGGATAGAGAGTGTCCGAGCTCAGCACCGAACACCACCAGCATCAGGCCTGGACACAGCATTCCCAGCATTTACCAAACTGATCATATTACACACAGACAAGAAAATCATTGTTAGGAGATTTGGCGTACTTCCCAGAGTGCATTGTGCTTGAGCGGGCCTAGCATGTGCACACCAACAACGGACCAGTGAGCAACATTCAAGACTAAACCCATTGAAACCTTCCCAAATGGCACTGAGAGCGGTTTGGTGAAGGTTACTGGTAACACGCTAACACTTCAGGTCATTAAATGGCTGTTGGAGACACAGTAAGACTTTTTTTAAAAATGTGCTTAAATGTGGAGTGTGGATTTTTTGGCAGCACCTTGTTGGTTGCTCCTTGTAGTGCTACAATTTGGCCCTGAAAAAAGATTAATGATGACACACTTATTTCAAATTTCCACTACATTTCAGCCAAACAGCTCTCGAGACAAAAGAAGGGACATGTGACATACTTTATCATTTATAGCTGCACATCCTTACTTTTATTTAACACAGTGGAATGATCCATTTCAGTTCTATAACTTCCTGTGAGTGCAGCTGCCCAGAAAGGATAAACGGAGCACTTCTAGAGATGAAGCACACTTGTGTTTCTCTTTGAGCACACTTTCTTGAATGTCATTCTGCGTGGAACTGCAGTCTGCACTTTTGCCACAAGATGTCATCAATGGGTCCCAAAACTACAGACCCTTTTACAGACACAAAGCAACTTTAACTTACTTCATTTATAAGAAAGGACACACATACTGTATAACACACAGCATATTTAATACAGATAATTAATAGTGCAAAAGACATGTATAAACTCCATAAACTGCGTTTTCTATTCCCACAGACTTTCTTTGTAAATCATTTAATGTAAAATAAAAGCATAACTCTTGTGAATACTGTCTGGCCAGTGACTTGACTTGGATTTTAGGCAAACAATAAGTTAAGAATAAATAGGACAAAATAAGAACAAGAGAAAATGGTGACTTGCCAAATAGTGAGCCCAAACATGAAATCTGAGGGACAATAACAAAATGAGTCTGAACAGGTAAATGTAAGTATTGGCTCTCTATTTGGCAAGCAGCTGCTCACCATTAATATTAAATTATCATTATTTATTTATTATTATTAAACCATTTTCCCGAGTGTTCTCTTACTGGTAAGTGTTATCAGTAAAGGTTTGTAGCACAGGGCATTGTGCAGAGAAAGAGATCATCTGAACACTCTGAGTCGATGTCTGGCCCTGACTGCAAAGATTTAATGTAAACTAACATGTTTAAGGACACTCTCTAATCTTTAATATAGTTTATATTTCCGCTAATACGTGTCGGATTTTACTGTGAGAAAATATTTAGAGACTTGGGACAGAGAAAGCAGTACAAAGGTTAAAGGACTTCAATATCCTGTTAGTGTGGTTCTTAAAGCCTTACAAACTTTTGGAGCCACTGTATGCCTACAGGAGAGCAGATGGTGACATGGTTCAGGGCGTGGGAAAAGTCCACTGGTCCAATAGCCCTGAACTTTACCCTCTGCAAGGGCATTTGTTTTTTTTATTTTGTTTTATGACCTACGGTGCCCTCTTGAGGTTGTTCAGTTGTTCAGAACAGATCTGCTGACTAAACCGCGCATTTGTTTTTATTTTTCATTAAATAGAGTTAATTGGTAACCTTTTTATTGTAATCATTGTTGGAGTTCAAGCACATGTTCTAATGGTTTTAATTTCTTACTTGGTACTCATAATGGAGTTGACTAGTAGCTTTCTATTAGAAAGCTGCACACATCTAGTGGCCACAGGTTAGGCTATATTAGGATATTTATAATCAATGAATTATAGTATTAGCTATTAGTAATCCCAAATTGTGCATAAACAATGTGGTTTTGGCAAATGATAACCGACAGACTGAACATGAGACACACAACAACCAGACAGTTATTTTTTTTTTCTAATTTTACAGTCACTATTTGCTAGTGTCATTAAAATTTTAATTGAAATTGAAATTTGTCAATAAATATGCAAGAAAAGTCAGACTGCCTGTTAGCGAGCTATCTAGCATTACACAGCCTGTGCCTTGTGAGCACAAACCAAACCTACTCAAACAAATGTTATAGAGTTATCAACTTTACTTTTAGGTGTGAAAACATCATCAAATATTAAAGACTGAACAGTTCCATGTCCAGAATAGACACTGCAGTCTTAGAAGAAGCCATGAATTCTATAAATATAGCGTTGCTAACTTTATGATTGAATGGCATAAATGCATTCTCAGACACATAAACTTAGTCCAGTATCAGGGTTTATTGTGAGAACCAGTTGTGCTTATGTTTCAGATCTAACCTCTGAAGTGGCATTTTATTATGCTTACATTTGATTAGGTTTTGTTATGAAATACCAACAGCCTTGACAAGCCGGTTGAAGTGTTTTGTATTTTAAATCAGTTCACCTCAGGGTTTATTTATACTGCCTCACATTAGGACTCTATTTAAATAAATGCACAGTTCACCTTTTTATGAATGGATTTAGTATTTATTCAAAGACAATACAGTAATAATAAAGGAAATAATAAGAAAACAGAATTTCCAGTCCAAATAAATCCAACTTTCCAGTGCATAAACTGTACTGTGTAAACTGTACTGAGGGTGGTTTGAATTTCCGGACCAGGGCCACGTCTGAAGACCTGCTCACAGCTCAGACTTCAGGAGCTTCTTGGCCTTCTGTAAGTTTTCCAACACTGAGGGAAAAAAAACATAATTTTACTTCAAATATACAACAAAATTTGGGGTTAATGTTAGTGGCACTTACAGATTTTGAGGTCGTTTGGCTCGTAAGCGTACAAGCGGTTGGCGTAGCGACCAATAAGGTCGGCTCTGACGGTCATGGAGGGGTCTGCGGAGAAGGGACAGCCATTGTTAAGTGGACACACCTTTTAATCGGCTAAACTGTAAGTCACATTTACATACTGGCATTTCTTATTCCTGAACAAGTAAAGGTGTGGCTGAGCAGCCAACACCTCACAGTAAAGTTCACCTCATTCAGGGAGTTCAGTAGTTAGTCATTTGAGTCACAATAGGCTGCTAAATAAAAAAAAATCAACAGGACTGTGTTTGAATGAAAGTGAGAATGAAGAAGAACAGGTCAGTTCACATTTGAGAAATGTGCCAAAGCAACTGAGAAAAATTGTAATTATGTCAAATATAATATATATGAGGTATCTATATATACAAAAAACATGTTCTTATTTTGAATGTTTGTACTGGATTTCATAGATTTCCAGTTCATGTAGCATACATTTTTGGACTAATACCATGGAAACACATTATTTAGGGCATCGGTCCTAGATATGCTTTGTTTGTTGTGACATGCTGGATGAATGTGCCAAATTTAGTTTCTTTCTGACAAACTACATTTTTGGCTGTTTCAAAAGAATTTTCTTTAGAATTTGTAAAGGCACTACACTTTCTCCGTATGTTCAGGCCTGGGGAGGGAATCAGTCAGTGATTCAAATTCGAGCTAAATCTGACATTATGTGTGTGCAAAACATTTTGTATTTTGTATTAAAATAATTTTGATGTTAGTGAGAAACAACATTTTCATAAAAAAAAAAACAATATTGTCAATGTCACAATACTGTCATGATATCGCCAATATTGTAGGCAAAAAGTCAAATTTGGGGCGCAATGGCTCAGGTGGTGGAGCGGTCGTCCTATAACCAGCAGGTTGGCAGTTCGATTCCCGCTCTCCCGAGTTCATACTGTTGTAACCCTTCCTGCCCTCAGTGTCTGTGGCTCTGGTGTATGAATGTGTGAGAATGTTTGGAGGTAGGAGAGGCACAAAATGGTTGCCACGTCTTCACCTCCAGTGTGTGACTGTGGAGTGAATGAATAATGGACTGTAAAGTGCTTTGAGAGCCTTGAAAAGTGCTATATGAATACTAATCCATTATAATTAAATCTTTTTTTGTATATTTTACCATATTTAATGTCATATTGTACCAAATTTCAGAGACAAAAAAAACACCTTTGAAAGTAAGGGACCAGTTTGCTCCATTTGACGTAGACAGAAAATGTAAATGACATGCAAAAGGTCAGCTGCAGAACTAGTCCTATGTTACAATGTACTACAATGTCTGGCTTACCGACAAAGATGATCCTGGGAACATACTGGCCATCAGGGGAGAGATGCTTATCTGTGGTTTCATACTGTTAAGGACAAACCAGAATTAATACATATATATATGTATTAACTTGGTTTAACTTTTTATATAAAAAGTTAAACCAGAAGCTAGACATTGGCATAAAATCCTCGAGGACTAACACATGACTTACCACCAGGTTGAGCACTATAAAGTCCTCATCCAGGATCTTCTGGATCTCATTGTTTTCAGAGAAAACCTTCTTCAGAGCTGCAAGGCAAAAAAGGTTTGTTTAAACCAAGACTCTTCTACACGTGCAAGTACAAGGCAGCACCCGGATAAAGGAAATAAAAATATTTAACATGAGCAAACAAATGACTAACTGCTCTTCAAACAGGTTTGACTCTTCACACCACCCTATCAACCCTTTCAAGAGCCCGTGCTTACATTTGCTGTGTGGGCAGTCCTCAAGGTGGAAGAGCACCATGAGAGGCTTGTTTCTGAAAAGGAGAATTATAATCACATTTAAATCATTAAAGTAAAGTCAGTGTGGTCAAATCTACTGTAGTGCTTTTTTCTTACTTTGACCTAGCCCAGTACAAAGCCTCCTCATAAGTTTGTGCCCAGATCAGCTGGTCACCCCAACCTGCACAAATAAATGAACAAAGGTCAGAGACTCATAGAAGCAGGTGAGGTCCCATTTTAACACTAGAATATCCCTGCTTTATATGTATATAGACATAGGCATGACTCACTTTTGTCTTTCATAACATGTTGCACTTTATCTGTTTGTGAACAGCTATGACAAGTGATGTGGAATTATATCATTATACCAAACTGTTCACATACCTCTGGAAAGGGTTTGGGGGATCCTCTTTCCAGTCTTTGGGATGTACTTGCCAAAAGCAGAGGAAACGGCCACAAGGACCATGAGCAGAGTGAAGGCTGCTTTCATCATTTTACCTGCTTTCTGAAAGGCACACGAGAGAAAAATCAGACAAATGGGCCTTTTTAAAGACTGTAATCAGAGAGTGTCATGTGTCGGCGGAAAGAATTGTTTTGTCCTTGAGCAGAAGATGTTGATGTGTCCTTATACAGTCTGGCACTTGAGCAGACAATACACACCAGTGGCACAATCTCATGGATATGCTCTAGCAATAATATATTCTAATTATTTAAGTTCTTTTTATTATGGCCTACAAAAGTGCATTGATACTACTCCTACATATAAATGAATGGCCAGAGGCGCTTCTAGAAATTGTAGAATTGTTTCTGGGGGCCCCAAAACACACTAAACTTGAGGCACATTTTTATCATTAACATAGCACAACAACATATTTCATTGTCATCTATACGAATTTTTTATGTTTTATATCCCATCAGATAAACAAAACAGATAACCACTACTTGATTTCTGAATACACAATTAATAATGGCTTGTTGGCTGCATTTTTTAATGTTTTCTTCTTTATATCCAAGGAATATACTGAATATGCAGTGTTGAAAAATGGTGTTTGTCCCTTTTTATTATCATAATCGGGGGACCCCTTTTTACTTGGGGGCCCAAGATAATTACCCAGTTTGCCTACCCTTTTGCAACATTACTGCTAAAAGTCCCAAGAGTGGCTTGACTTTAGTTTAGTTTTTTATCGGATTGTAATTTCTAAACCAAAGGCAAATCTAATAGTCTATATTTCATAAGTAACTAAATATAGTTTACAAATTTGTAGTATTAATTTAGCAGTGCAATGGGGGTGGGGGGGAGTAAACTAGGCAGCTGATTAGAGGAAAATTTGTTTTTGATTTAGTCCTACAAATGAAAAGCATATACAAAGCATTCATTTAAAAATTCATGTAGAATAAATCAACAAATAAGATTTTATGCTTAGATAATATAAATAATAAAATGTTACTATGTCATTATTCTTGAGCTAATTTGTTTGTTAATTAATAAGGTGATTATTTATGCCCATTTTGGATACTGTAATTTTTGCTGAGAAACAAAATGTTACGTTAATATGCCTCGAGTATGATATTAGTATGTATGTATGATATTAGTATCACCTCTGAGCAGAACAAAATTGGACTGTAACTTTTCCCTAAACTTCTTGCTTTCACTCACAACACAAGAAACAAGTTACAATTCCTTTCAACTTTGCGAAAGAAGTCAGATATAAACCCTTTCCTGAAAGTTTCCTAATAGCAGCAATGGTGGCCCGTAGGAACACAGCCTTACCTGTTGCTGAGGTTCAGGTGAGAGGAGACCGCAGATCCGTTGGACTGGATGTACTCCACTTTCACCTGCAGCCTTTTAAACACCTGCCTCACTCTGTTTCCGCCCAGTCCTTTAGCCCTGCCCACAGCACAAGACAGGTTCTGTGAGTGAATCAAACTGTTACCAGGGCGGCCCCATACAAGAAAATCTTCAGGGGCTTTGCGGCCAAATAAACACTGAAAAGAGGTAAACCATACTGAGGAGCATTTCCTAAAAAAAATTATAAAAAAAAATAAACCTGCTCAAACCATGAGCACTATTGGCCTGGATAATTGTTTAGCAAATCAAATCAAAAGAAAATTATAAGAATAATACAGAGCATTGCAAACTTTATTACAACAAATATTATTTACTTTAGACTATAATTTATCAAGTTTTATTTACTGTGCATTCACTGTTCTGTAAAAGCTAATACCAAAACCTATTAGCAATTTACATTTACTTAACTACAAATTTCAATAAAGCCCTATCCGCACGGGATTAGTATAACTTGGGTACATCTAGTAACTTGTAATAATTGCAGACCTCGTCTGTGATTTTAAGCCCGTGCGAATCTGCCATGTCCATCATTTGTAAAGTTAAAATTCCTGAGTTCCTGTGATAAAACTAGTCTTGTGATAAAACTAGTCCTGTGGTAAAACTAGTCCTGTGATAAAACTAGTCCTGTAATAAAACTAGTCCTGTGGTAAAACTAGACTTGTGATAAAACTAGTTCTGTGGTAAAACTAGTCTTTTTATAAAACTAGTCCTATGATAAAACTAGTCTTTTTATAAAACTAGTCCTGTGGTAAAACTAGTCCTGTAATAAAACTAGTCCTGTGGTAAAACTAGTCCTGTGATAAAACTAGTCCTCTGATAAAACTAGTCTTTTTATAAAACTACTCCTTTGGTAAAACTAGTCTGGTGATAAAACTAGTCCTGTGGTAAAACTAGTCTTGTAATAAAACTAGTCTTGTAGTAAAACTAGTATTTTGATAAAACTAGTCCTGTGGTAAAACTAGTCTTGTGATAAAACTAGTCCTGTGGTAAAACTATTCCTGTGATAAAACTAGTCCTGTGGTAAAACTAGTCTTGTGATAAAACTAGTTCTGTGCTAAAACTAGTCCTGTGATAAAACTAGTCTTGTAATAAAACTAGTCCTGTGATAAAACTAGTCCTGTAGGAAAACTAGTCCTGTGATAAAACTATTCTTGTGGTAAAACTAGACTTTTTATAAAACTAGTCTTGTGATAAAACTAGTCCTGTAATAAAACTAGTCCTGTGGTAAAACTAATCTTGTGATAAAACTAGTCCTGTGATGAAACTAGTCTTTTTATAAAACGAGTCCTGTGATAAAACTAGTCCTGTGATAAAACTAGTCTTTTTATAAAACTAGTCCTGTGATAAAACTAGTTCTGTGATAAAACTAGTCCTGAGATAAAACTAGTCCTGAGATAAAACTAGTCTTTTTATAAAACTAGTCCTGAGATAAAACTAGTCCTGTGATAAAACTAGTCCTGTGGGAAAACTAGTTCTGTGATAAAATTAGTCTTTTTATAAAACTAGTTATGTGGTAAAACTAGTCTTTTTATAAAACTAGTCCTGTGATAAAACTAGTCCTGTGATAAAACTAGTCCTGAGATAAAACTAGTCCTGTGATAAAATTAGTATTTTTATAAAACTAGTCCTGTGATAAAACTAGTCCTCTGGTAAAACTTGTCCTGTGATAAAACTAGTCCTGTGATAAAACTAGTCTTTTTATAAAACTAGTCCTGTGGTAAAACTAGTCCTGTGATAAATCTAGTCCTGTTGGAAAACTAGTCCTGTGATAAAACTAGTCCTGTGGTAAAATTAGTCTTTTTATAAAACTAGTCCTGTGGTAAAACTAGTCTTTTTATAAAACTAGTCCTGTGATAAAACTAGTCCTGTGATAAAACTAGTCCTGAGATAAAACTAGTCTTTTTATAAAACTAGTCCTGAGATAAAACTAGTCCTGTGATAAAACTAGTCCTGTGGGAAAACTAGTCCTGTGATAAAATTAGTCTTTTTATAAAACTAGTCATGTGGTAAAACTAGTCCTGTGATAAAACTAGTCCTGAGATAAAACTAGTCCTGTGATAAAATTAGTATTTTTATAAAACTAGTCCTGTGGTAAAACTAGTCCTGTGATAAAATTAGTCTTTTTATAAAACTAGTCCTGTGGTAAAACTAGTCCTGAGATAAAACTTGTCCTGAGATAAAACTAGTCCTGAGATAAAATTAGTATTTTTATAAAACTAGTCCTGTGGTAAAACTAGTGCTGTGATAAAACTAGTCCTGTGGTAAAACTAGTCCTGTGATAAAATTAGTATTTTTATAAAACTAGTCCTGAGGTAAAACTAGTCCTGTGGTAAAACTAGTCCTGTGATAAAACTAGTCCTGTGGTAAAACTAGTCCTGTGATAAAACTAGTCTTTTTATAAAACTAGTCCTGTGATAAAACTAGTCTTTTTATAAAACTAGTCCTGTGGTAAAACTAGTCCTGTGATAAAACTAGTCCTGAGATAAAACTAGTCCTGTGATAAAATTAGTATTTTTATAAAACTAGTCCTGAGATAAAACTAGTCCTGTGATAAAATTAGTCTTTTTATAAAACTAGTCCTGTGGAAAAACTAGTCCTGTGGTAAAACTAGTCCTGAGATAAAATTAGTCCTGAGATAAAATTAGTATTTTTATAAAACTAGTCCTGTGGTAAAACTAGTGCTGTGATAAAACTAGTCCTGTGATAAAACTAGTCCTGTGGGAAAACTAGTCCTGAGATAAAAACTAGTCCTGTGATAAAACTAGTCTTTTTATAAAACTAGCCCTGTGGTAAAACTAGTCCTGTGATAAAACTAGTCCTGAGATAAAACTAGTCCTGAGATAAAATTAGTATTTTTATAAAACTAGTCCTGTGGTAAAACTAGTGCAGTGATAAAACTAGTCCTGTGGTAAAAATTGTCCTGTGATAAAACTAGTCCTGTGGTAAAACTAGTCCTTTGATAAAACTAGTCTTTTTATAAAACTAGTCCTGTGATAAAATTAGTCCTGTGATAAAACTAGTCCTGTGATAAAACTAGTCTTTTTATAAAACTAGCCCCGTGGTAAAACTAGTCCTGTGATAAAACTAGTCCTGAGATAAAACTAGTCCTGTGGTAAAACTAATCTTGTGATAAAACTAGTCCTGTGATGAAACTAGTCTTTTTATAAAACTAGTCCTGTGGTAAAACTAGTCTTGTGATAAAACTAGTCCTGTGATAAAACTAGTCTTTTTATAAAACTAGTCCTGTGATAAAATTAGTCCTGTGATAAAACTAATCCTGTGGGAAAACTAGTCCTGTGATAAAACTAGTCTTTTTATAAAACTAGTCCTTTGGTAAAACTAGTCTTGTGATAAAACTAGTATTTTTATAAAACTAGTCCTGTGATAAAACTAGTCCAGTGATAAAACTATTCCTGTGGGAAAACTAGTCCTGTGATAAAACTAGTCCTGTGATAAAACTAGTCTTTTGATAAAACTAGTCCTGTGATAAAACTAGTCTTTTATAAAACTAGTCCTGTGATAAAACTAGTCCTGTGATAAAATTTGTCTTTTTATAAAACTAGTCCTGTGATAAAATTAGTCCTGTGATAAAACTAGTCCTGTGATAAAACTAGTCTTTTTATAAAACTAGTCTTGTGATAAAACTAGTCCTGTAATAAAACTAGTCCTGTGCTAAAACTAGTCCTGTGATAAAACTAGTCCTGTAATAAAAGTAGTCCTGTGATAAAATTTGTCTTTTTATAAAACTAGTCCTGTGGTAAAACTAGTCTTTTTATAAAACTAGTCCTGTGATCAAACTAGTCCTGTGATAAAACTAGTCTTGTGATAAAACTAGTCTTTTTATAAAACTAGTCCTGTATTAAAACTAGTCCTGTGGTAAAACTAGTCCTGTGGGAAAACTAGTCCTGTGATAAAACTAGTCCTGTAATAAAAGTAGTCCTGTGATCAAGCTAGTCCTGTGATAAAACTAGTCCTGTGATAAAATTAGTCCTGAGATAAAACTAGTCCTGTGATAAATTTAGTATTTTTATAAAACTAGTCTTGTGATAAAACTAGTCCTGTGGGAAAACTAGTCCTGTGGTAAAACTAGTCCTGTGGGAAAACTAGTCCTGTGATAAAACTAATCCTGTGGGAAAACTAGTCTTTTTATAAAACTAGTCCTGTGATAAAACTAGTTCTGTGATAAAACTAGTCCTGAGATAAAACTAGTCTTTTTATAAAACTAGTCCTGTGATAAAACTAGTCTTTTTATAAAACTAGTCCTGTGATAAAACTAGTCCTGAGATAAAACTAGTCCTGTGATAAAATTAGTATTTTTATAAAACTAGTCCTGAGATAAAACTAGTCCTGTGATAAAATTAGTATTTTTATAAAACTAGTTTTGTGGTAAAACTAGTGCTGTGATAAAACTAGTCCTGTGGTAAAACTAGTCCTGAGATAAAAACTAGTCCTGTGATAAAACTAGTCTTTTTATAAAACTAGTCCTGTGGTAAAACTAGTCCTGTGATAAAACTAGTCCTGAGATAAAACTAGTCCTGAGATAAAATTAGTATTTTTATAAAACTAGTCCTGTGGTAAAACTAGTGCTGTGATAAAACTAGTCCTGTGGTAAAACTAGTCCTCTGATAAAATTAGTATTTTTATAAAACTAGTCCTGTGGTAAAACTAGTCCTGTGGTAAAACTAGTCCTGTGATAAAACTAGTCCTGTGGTAAAACTAGTCCTGTGATAAAACTAGTCTTTTTATAAAACTAGTCCTGTGATAAAACTAGTCTTTTTATAAAACTAGCCCTGTGGTAAAACTAGTCCTGTGATAAAACTAGTCCTGAGATAAAACTAGTTCTGAGATAATATTAGTATTTTTATAAAACTAGTCCTGTGGTAAAACTAGTGCAGTGATAAAACTAGTCCTGTGGTAAAACTAGTCCTGTGATTAAACTAGTCTTGTGGTAAAACTAGTCCTTTGATAAAACTAGTCTTTTTATAAAACTAGTCCTGTGATAAAACTAGTCCTGAGATAAAACTAGTCCTGAGATAAAATTAGTATTTTTTATAAAACTAGTCCTGTGGTAAAACTAGTGCTGTGATAAAACTAGTCCTGTGGTAAAACTAGTCCTGTGATAAAATTAGTATTTTTATAAAACTAGTCCTGTGGTAAAACTAGTGCTGTGATAAAACTAGTCCTGTGGTAAACCTAGTCCTGTGATAAAACTAGTCCTTTGATAAAACTAGTCCTGTGATAAAACTAGTCTTTTTATAAAACTAGCCCTGTGGTAAAACTAGTCCTGTGATAAAACTAGTCCTGAGATAAAACTAGTCCTGAGATAAAATTAGTATTTTTATAAAACTAGTCCTGTGGTAAAACTAGTGCAGTGATAAAACTAGTCCTGTGGTAAAACTAGTCCTGTGATAAAACTAGTCCTGTGGTAAAACTAGTCCTTTGATAAAACTAGTCTTTTTATAAAACTAGTCCTGTGATAAAACTAGTCCTGAGATAAAACTAGTCCTGAGATAAAATTAGTATTTTTATAAAACTAGTCCTGTGGTAAAACTAGTGCTGTGATAAAACTAGTCCTGTGGTAAAACTAGTCCTGTGATAAAATTAGTATTTTTATAAAACTAGTCCTGTGGTAAAACTAGTCCTGTGGTAAAACTAGTCCTGGATTAAAACTAGTCCTGTGGTAAAACTAGTCCTGTGATAAAACTAGTCTTTTTATAAAACTAGTCCTGTGATAAAACTAGTCTTTTTATAAAACTAGTCCTGTGATAAAACTAGTCCTGAGATAAAACTAGTCCTGTGATAAAATTAGTATTTTTATAAAACTAGTCCTGTGATAAAACTAGTCTTTTTATAAAACTAGTCCTGTGATAAAACTAGTCCTGAGATAAAACTAGTCCTGTGATAAAATTGGTATTTTTATAAAACTAGTCCTGTGGTAAAACTAGTCCTGAGAAAAAACTAGTCCTGTGACAAAACTAGTCTTTTATAAAACTAGCTCTGTGGTAAAACTAGTCCTGTGATAAAACTAGTCCTGAGATAAAACTAGTCCTGTGATAAAATTAGTATTTTTATAAAACTAGTTTTGTGGTAAAACTAGTGCTGTGATAAAACTAGTCCTGTGGTAAAACTAGTCCTGTGATAAAATTAGTATTTTTATAAAACTAGTCCTGTGGTAAAACTAGTCCTGTGGTAAAACTAGTCCTGTGATAAAACTAGTCCTGTGGTAAAACTAGTCCTGTGATAAAACTAGTCTTTTTATAAAACTAGTCCTGTGATAAAACTAGTCTTTTTATAAAACTAGTCCTGTGATAAAACTAGTCCTGAGATAAAACTAGTCCTGTGATAAAATTAGTATTTTTATAAAACTAGTCCTGTGATAAAACTAGTCTTTTTATAAAACTAGTCCTGTGATAAAACTAGTCCTGAGATAAAACTAGTCCTGTGATAAAATTGGTATTTTTATAAAACTAGTCCTGTGGTAAAACTAGTCCTGAGAAAAAACTAGTCCTGTGACAAAACTAGTCTTTTTATAAAACTAGCTCTGTGGTAAAACTAGTCCTGTGATAAAACTAGTCCTGAGATAAAACTAGTCCTGTGATAAAATTAGTATTTTTATAAAACTAGTTTTGTGGTAAAACTAGTGCTGTGATAAAACTAGTCCTATGGTAAAACTAGTCCTGTGATAAAATTAGTATTTTTATAAAACTAGTCCTGTGGTAAAACTAGTCCTGTGGTAAAACTAGTCCTGTGATAAAACTAGTCCTGTGGTAAAACTAGTCCTGTGATAAAACTAGTCTTTTTATAAAACTAGTCCTGTGATAAAACTAGTCTTTTTATAAAACTAGTCCTGTGGTAAAACTAGTCCTGTGATAAAACTAGTCCTGAGATAAAACTAGTCCTGTGATAAAATTAGTATTTTTATAAAACTAGTCCTGAGATAAAACTTGTCCTGTGATAAAATTAGTCTTTTTATAAAACTAGTCCTGTGGTAAAACTAGTGCTGTGATAAAACTAGTCCTGTGATAAAACTAGTCCTGTGGGAAAACTAGTCCTGAGATAAAAACTAGTCCTGTGATAAAACTAGTCTTTTTATAAAACTAGCCCTGTGGTAAAACTAGTCCTGTGATAAAACTAGTCCTGAGATAAAACTAGTCCTGAGATAAAATTAGTATTTTTAGAAAACTAGTCCTGTGGTAAAACTAGTGCAGTGATAAAACTAGTCCTGTGGTAAAACTAGTCCTGTGATAAAACTAGTCCTGTGGTAAAACTAGTCCTTTGATAAAACTAGTCTTTTTATAAAACTAGTCCTGTGATAAAACTAGTCTTTTTATAAAACTAGCCCTGTGGTAAAACTAGTCCTGTGATAAAACTAGTCCTGAGATAAAACTAGTCCTGAGACAAAATTATTATTTTTATAAAACTAGTCCTGAGATAAAACTAGTCCTGTGATAAAATTAGTCTTTTTATAAAACTAGTCCTGTGGTAAAACTAGTGCTGTGATAAAACTAGTCCTGTGATAAAACTAGTCCTGTGGGAAAACTAGTCCTGAGATAAAAACTAGTCCTGTGATAAAACTAGTCTTTTTATAAAACTAGCCCTGTGGTAAAACTAGTCCTGTGATAAAACTAGTCCTGAGATAAAACTAGTCCTGAGATAAAATTAGTATTTTTAGAAAACTAGTCCTGTGGTAAAACTAGTGCAGTGATAAAACTAGTCCTGTGGTAAAACTAGTCCTGTGATAAAACTAGTCCTGTGGTAAAACTAGTCCTTTGATAAAACTAGTCTTTTTTATAAAACTAGTCCTGTGATAAAACTAGTCTTTTTTATAAAACTAGCCCTGTGGTAAAACTAGTCCTGTGATAAAACTAGTCATGAGATAAAACTAGTCCTGAGATAAAATTAGTATTTTTTAAAAACTAGTCCTGTGGTAAAACTAGTGCAGTGATAAAACTAGTCCTGTGGTAAAACTAGTCCTGTGATAAAACTAGTCCTGTGGTAAAACTAGTCCTTTGATAAAACTAGTCTTTTTATAAAACTAGTCCTGTGATAAAACTAGTCCTGAGATAAAACTAGTCCTGAGATAAAATTAGTATTTTTATAAAACTAGTCCTGTGGAAAAACTAGTCCTGTGATAAAATTAGTATTTTTATAAAACTAGTCCTGTGGTAAAACTAGTGCTGTGATAAAACTAGTCCTGTGGTAAAACTAGTCCTGTGGTAAAACTAGTGCTGTGATAAAACTAGTCCTGTGGTAAAACTAGTCCTGTGATAAAATTAGTATTTTTATAAAACTAGTCCTGTGGTAAAACTAGTCCTGTGGTAAAACTAGTCCTGTGATAAAACTAGTCTTTTTATAAAACTAGTCCTGTGGTAAAACTAGTCCTGTGATAAAACTAGTCCTGAGATAAAACTAGTCCTGAGATAAAATTAGTCTTTTATAAAACTAGTCCTGTGATAAAATTAGTATTTTTATAAAACTAGTCCTGAGATAAAACTAGTCCTGTGATAAAATTAGTATTTTTATAAAACTAGTCCTGTGGTAAAACTAGTGCTGTGATATAACTAGTCCTGTGGTAAAACTAGTCCTGTGATAAAACTAGTCAATCTTAAGGATTGTGTTGATTTTTGAATCAAATGCAGAAAATTGAAGACATTCAAAGAAGCTATTGGTGGGTTTAAAAGACGAACAGGTGACGTTTTATGTGTTGTTTTGCTCTATTTTTATCGCTATAGCCGTTTAGCTAGGCATTACACTAGGACAGAGGCCTCCTGTGCAGCTGAACATTTCCTAAAGAATGTTACAGCTATTTTAAAACCTGTAGCGTTAAAGCCACACTATTCACTTTTAGCCACTAGGGCCGCAGATCCCTCTACAGACTGTTGTTTGTCTAACAGCAGCAAGTTTGGAAGAAAGAAACATATCTTCTGAAACAGTAGGGTCATTGTAGTGCATTTTGTACAACTTGAACTCCAGTGTATTGGTCTCTTTGTGTTCCCTCTGAGCTCCTGAGCATGCTGACTCAAGAGCATTATGTCATGTATATCAGTGTTGTGTCCAGCTGAGGGGACTGTGTCAGTGAAATAGGTTTGATTCTACCAGATCTGTGTCTAAAAATGCTTAAATCAATACAAGAATGTATATTTTTGGAATAAAAAATGATGCAATGCTACTAGCTAAAAGTTACGCATTGTTACTAATGCATAGGTTTTTCTTTCTGTTAATAGTAATTATGCACGTCTGCAGTCTGATTATTGTTTTTCTACAATTAAAATATAAAATGAAGATACACATTCACTACAGTAAAGCCTCGAAAAACAACTTACTTTACCACAACATTAGTAAAGTATTACCACTGTTGAGGATCCTGTTACATCCATCCAGTCGTCGTTCTGCATCTGTGCTTTGTAATACCATAGTATACTTAATAAGCTTACAGAATATTGTCTTTTTTGAGCCCACATGGGGGATTGGGGGCCGCTTTAATCTGGGTCGAAGGACAATTGCGTGATTTGTCTACACTGTTGCATTCTGAACATTCTGTTCATTCATTGTCAAAATGACTTGAACAGTGCATGTGCTCCTTAAAGTTGGAAAAAGAGTGTCAAACATATGTCACTCACAAAAGATCATATAACTACAATTATATTTGACATTTGCACAGGTGTTGTTGACCTTTGCATGGGGAGGAATCCCAGGGGGCGAGGACCCCCCCCCTCAATAAATCAATACTAAAAATATATATATATATTTTGGTTATGACAATACATGGTGGTTGTACTTTTTGTGTAATAACTTTAGACATCTTTTAGAGCTACCGAGCACATGCATGAAATACAATTTGTCTGAATAACTGGTATGGAAAATTAGTTTGGTTAGTTATAGTTTAAGGAACTACACTTCCAGATGAGAGACGTGCACTTGTATGTAATAAACACCAGTTGTGGTTATTACTCTTTGTGACGGTTGTATATGCATATGTTCTTAACAAATACATTATACACTCAATGAATCAAACGTTTGTGAAGTTTACTATGAAACTATTTACCTTCTAACGTTTAAAGGAGGACCTCCTCCTTTAGTTTGTAGTTTGACGTCACCAGTGCTGTTTGTATTGGCTACTCTCGGCGTCAGCCCATTGTTATTTGCACAGAATATTCCACTCGATTTGTTTTATTGTGATGCAATGAGAGATATTTGGCTTGTGTCCAAGGCCAGGTCAGCATTTGTAAAGCTTTGTGACTGGTTTCTCAGTGATTGGCTCAGGGACGCATGGGAATAGGTGTGTCTTTTGGAATTGAAATGAGAAGCAGATGTACTTTGTTGGAATTGTATTGCTATCAGAATCAGTTTTACTGTATGTCACAAATAGAATCCATCTGGATTTGCAATGTATTGACAAAAGAAGAGCATGTACCCATGATATTTAACCAGTTTGATCAATTTAACCTTGTTGTAACTGGATATGAACGGGATTATGGTAGTTTAGCTCGGACCTTATCTAGTTTAGAATGGATGTAAACAGAGATAAGCAGATTTGAATGGGTTATAAGTGGTTTAACTTGCCTTTTAACCAGTTTAAAAGGGATTTAACATGATTATAACTTAATTTGAAGGAGTTATAGGTTGTTTAAACTAAACTCAATCTGAAAAAAGCCTTTTCATTAGAGCTACACAATCGTTAAGTTACGTTAATGCTATAACTTGCTCGATATTGGAATAATGATATGACTTGTGATATTTCAATGACCCCCTTTGACAAAGTAAAGCACTTTTTAGCAGAATATATTTTTTACTGAATTTACTTTGTTCCCTTGTCAAAACAAATGGAAAATATTGCTTTTGATAATGTTACTTGTGGAAAGGTCTATATGGCTTATTTTATTAGAGATATTATTATATGGTAAAAGACCTATGTAGACTTACCTGCCACTTTATTAGGTACACCTTGCTAGTTCTGGGTTGCCTTCAGAACTGACTTAATTCTTTGTGGCATAGATGCAACAAAATGCTAGAAACATTCCTCACACCACCAGCAGCAGCCTGAACTGTTTTTTACACCAAATTCTGACCCTACCATCTGAATGTTGCAGCAGAAATCGAGACTCATCAGATCAGGCAACGTTTTTTTTTCAATCTTCAGTGTGTCCGGTTTTGGTGAGACTGTGTGATTTGTGGCCTCCGTTTCCTGTTCTTAGCTGACAGGAGCAGCACCCGCTGTGGTCTTCTGCTGCTGTAGCTCATCTCCATCAGTGTTCGACATGTTGTGCGTTCAGAGATGGTATTCATACCTTGGTTGTAATGAGTTACTGTTGCTTCTCTATCATCTCTAACCAGTCGGCCATTATCCTCTGACCTCTGACATCAACAAATCTTTTTGGTCTACACAACTGCCATTTCACAGGATATTTTCTTTCTTGAAACCATTCTCTGGAAATCCTAGAGATGGTTGTGTGTGAAAATCCCAGTAGATCAGCAGCTTTTGAAATCCTCAGACCAGCCTGTCGGACACCAACAACCATTCCATGTCTAAAGTCACTTAAATCTCCTTTCTTCCCCATTCTGATGCCCGGTTTGAACTTCAGCAAGTCGACTACACCTCCTCTACATGCTTAAATGCACTGAGTTGCTGCGTTGTGTAAAACATGGGATCATTGTCTTATGTTCTTAGTCCTTAGTCTGTCTCTTACACTGCAGATAAACGGATGTGAGGGTTTATCCCGGTTTATCTCAACAGTCTCCAGTGTCCTGTAGAAAGGAGCTTAGTTCGGGCTTGAATGGGAGCTTTGTTGAGCGTGAGCCCCCAGGCCCCTCACTCCGCCTCTGGCCTTTGGAAACAGTGGTCAATGCGTTCTCCCACCGCAACTATCAACTGTCCTGGACAGCCTTATTTTACCTACAAACATGCAGCCAAAAGAGTACTTCTAAAACATTCTGACTCATTTATGACACTATTCTAATATACTTCTTTATCAAAAAAAATCCACAAAGAGGACTGTGAATAGGCTACTGTCAGGTAACTTCACGTGCATTTGAAAGCTGGACCACTTTGTCAATGACAGGAGTGACCTTCACATGTATAAAGCAGCAGGTTTATTCCAATAACAAGCCCTTGCATAGTATCTATTTACTTTTTTTAACTTGATCAGAAATTTAAACAGCGCTGCGTCGAAAAAACTTTTTAAAAAATGGTTCATTCCTACATTTAGTCCTTCTTTACACCTGGTTAGTCTTTAATACTGATTTAGTGCATCCAAATATTTCAACTTTCAACTCATTACTACCTGTATTGCATATCTTTCTAAAATCACACAGCCCTAGTCAATATCCTTTTTAGTAATACAAACAGACATATTTTTCAAGACATTCAAAGAATAGATGGCAATTGTTTTTCTCTTGTAGATTTGCAAAAAGAAGGAGACAGGAGCTCATTTAGACCCTGACTACAGCCTCTGTCAACAAAAAAAGTCTCAGACCCTAGTCTTAAAAGGTGGAGAAGGTGTCTACTCTCGGCACAACAAGTAAACCTACATTTTAAGACCGCAGAGGTATTTTAGACTGGTGTCAAATGATAAGGTCTTTAAGATATGAGGACGCTTGGCCATAAGGACCTTAAATTCTGTATAGGAATTTGTTTCTACACTTTTAGATGTCAAAGGTCAAATCTGTGGTGACTATAAATACATCACCACTAAACAGCAAGGATAGAGTTAGAAATAAAAAACTTAAATGGCTTTTGGCAGACTTTTTTGTGTGCACTTTTATTTTGTCAGGTGCTAACCAGGATGTCCCAGTGCTGAGGTGTCCTTGTAGCACCGGCCTTCATTCACCTTCACTCTCGGCATCAAACTGGTGTTGTTACAGGGACGTGCTCAAATATTTGTACTCCGGGGCAGGGTCAATAGGCCACTCCTGTCTCTTCACATTTTGCAGCTGGCCCGTGCCCTGCCCTGATAACACGGATCTGTCTGTCCACACGCACAAATAGGATGCACGTAACCTGTTCTCCGTTCAGGCACGAAGCAGACATTCATCATCGTGCACACACACACACACCGTCACAGATGAGGAAGCAGTGATGAATACTGACGGAGATTCAACAGTCTGTGTTTTGTCATTACCAGGATCTTGTGTGTTTTCAGTTGTGTGCCAAAAGTCAGAACTTTATGTGCAATTTAATTTTCAGCACTATATGTTAGGGTAACCAGCATGTTCCTATGTTTAATGGGGACTGTCCCACTTTCACACAGCCTGTCCCATGTCCCAACAAATATCTGTCACTTAACTCATTTGCCATTCCATACATAGAGTTCTTTGGAGCTTTTAAGTGCCTTAGTAAGTTCAAATGCACCATTGCAATTGTTTAGTGTCACTAAAACAATGGAATTATTACTGTTTTATCAGGTAACAGATAAGACTTCCTCCAGCTCTTCCGAGGGGATACTGAGGCGTTCCCAGGCCAGCCGAGAAATATAGTCCTTCCAGGGTGTCGTAGGTCTTTCCCGGGGCCTCCTCACTGAACACTTTTCCAGGGAGGCGTCTAGGAGGCATCCGAAACAGAGGCCCGAGCCATCTCAGCTGGCTCCTTTCGATATGGAGGAGCTCCTACCAAGTGACCAAGTTCCTCACCTTATCTCTAAGGGAGCGCCCCGCCACTCTGCGGAAAAAGCTCATTTCGGCCGCTTGTATCCGGGATCTTGTTCTTTCGGTCATGACACAAAGTGACCATAGGTGAGAGTAGGAACGTAGCTGCACCGAACCGTCTGTCAATCTCATGCTCCTTCCTTCCCTCACTCGTGAACAAGACCCCAAAATACTTCAACCATTCCACTTGAGGCAGGAGCTCTCCACCAACCTGAAGGGGACAAGCCATCCTTTTCCAGCTGAGAACCATGGTCTCAGACTTGGATGTGCTGTGGTCCTCAGAAAGTAAAAAAAAAAAAGGCGTAGCATGAGGAAGTGCACCGGGGCCCAGGAGGGGAGGGGTCCCACTGATGGTGCATTCATAGTGTTTGAGCTTTAATATTCATAAAGAATGAGAGTAAAAGATGTAGCTGAATAAAGACCCAGACATCGCTCTCTGTCATATTTGTCTTTTTTTATCTATTTATACAACTGAAAACCTATTACAGAGTTAAACCAGGAATATATCTTGGCTGTAATGCAAACTAAAACTATTTTTATTTGTCATTCTTTTATTTGTCATACATTATTATTACTTATATTTTTATTCCTTGCCTGACACACTAGCTGCTGAGTAGGACACAAATCAATAAACATGAAAAATGTGCATGTCTATTAGTTTTCTGTATGTGAGAGGTAATGTTGCTACAGCACACTCAGGTGAGTTGGCGTTGAGATTCCATGTTTACTGTACGTTATGTGCATCACCAACATGGCAGAGGAATGCAAATGTTTAAGATGTTTTAGTAATATATTTTCATGTCAACTGTTTTGCACATTAAACACTTTATAATGTGATTTATGGGCTTATGTAGGTTATTTACAAAGTTACTGATTCTTTTATGTCCGGTATTTAGTGTTTCAACATACGTTCTGTTAACTTCTGTTTTTAATAGGCTGCCTTTTCTACCGGTAATCATTGCTACTTTGACTGTATTCACTCATTTATGAATAACATTAGCACATTTTCCGAAGGATGACTTCCTAGCTCGGAGTGCCGAAATGCCACGTGCACCAAAAAAAGAACAAAAAAAACTACCTTTTATAAGCACCTACTTAAATATTTAATATGTAATATTAAATATGAACACACAAAAAGAAAAAAGAAACACGTCACGGACCATCCCAGAACCACAAGAATAAGGCACAAGACCAGAGTATGAAGAAAAAAAAACTTTCTGTACGATAATCCAGACTCATTTTTACTGTGTATTTACTTTTATTCATACTGTTTTCTGAACAATAGATTCAATAAATCAGACTTTTTTTTTTGATCCTATACACAAAGTCATTTATAAGATAAATTATAATCTGCTTGTGTGAGTCTTAATTTTCTTGGTCTTTGCACAAGAGCAGCACAGTATCATTATCCACCGTTCATTTTTAGGCAGAGAGCACTAAAACCAGTCTTTTTTCTGAATGATAACTAGGTTCTGTAATAAATGTACAAATGAGTAGTTTTAATGAACAAACAATAATTTCTTCAAATTTTAAAATAACACCTTTCTTTGACATTTGGGCCATTATCTTGAATAAGGTTCATCTCTGGCTTTAATGCTGGTTTAAGCAAAGGCTTAGTCCTAGTTCAGTCCTTATTCATGTCATTTAAACCAAGTGCAGTTGGTAGTTTCCTTTAATAACATTCATACTTTATAAAAACGGACCAGATAAACTACTGCACTCATGGCTATTTCTGAATGTAGGCCTGTATAAGTAGGTGGTACTTGGACAGACAAATTCTTTATGATGGTACTCATTACTGCCTTAGTCCAAGTGCACATGTTTCATAACTGTGTGGTATTTCTTTTCAATAGTCACAACTGAATGAATCATTCTTGTCACAAATACACAATACAACTTATTTCAGGTATCTTGTGTTTCCATTACAGAAGAAAAAAATTTATAAAAATCACAATTTTCATTGAGGTTTTTGCCAAATTTGAGGACCTCAAAGCTTTGATACATGATACTTAGCTCATAAACTGATGTTATTTAAATGTGTGAGATGTATTGTTTATTTTGTTCTATTGTGCACATTTAAAAGACAAGCCAGGTTTTGATTGTGACATTTATTCATTACATAATATACAAAAGAATCAACTGAAAATATAAATAGTATGAATGTGTATTATGTATTCCATTAATACAGACATGTCATACTGACAAAAAAAGCTGAACCCATCTTAAAAAGGCCCAATGTTCCCTCGATCATATCAAAATAAAAAAACATGGGAGTTTGGAAAAAGCAACAAAAAACATTACATTCTTACAGTCCCACAAGAGACGCAAAGTTACTGTTTTCACAGAAAACACTCAATATACAGCAGCTTACCCACGCAACAGTCGGTGTTTCACTGGACTCTTAATGCTGACAGGTCACTCAGTCCGGTTCGACCAGACTGTGACCCGAGCTCATTATTGTCAAGGCATACACTTATGAGGGTAAAGGTCAGACTGGGAGCAGCGGGTAAAAGCTTTCACACGACTCACAAGGACCTGGTTTCTTCACATTCAGTGCACGCAGCAATGGGAAAGGAAAAGGGTCTTCACATATTAATACCTTCAGGCTTGATTTGTTCATCTTTTTAAAGTGCTTCCTGTGGAGAATCCATGTCAGAAGGCAGCGAAGCTAAAAGGACAGACTTTTCTCGCTCCTTTAGGAAGTGAAATGTTAAAGCCACAGTACGACAGCTAAGACACAAAAAGGATGCTGCTCGCTGCAGATTTGGTCTATGTTGAAGACAGAAAAAAAACATTGAAATTGCGGCCGCTAGCTGCGACGTAGTGGTCATGTGTGTTCAGTCTCACTGTTAAAAATGAGCACAGTAAAATTTAGTGGTGGGTGATCATCTCGCAGCCTGTGCTCAGTCACTCTCTGGGTTTGTGTGGATGACTTCAGTCCTGCTCACACACTTCAGAGCAGCAGCTAGTGTCCGTGCTGGGGGTTGTTGGCATTGTAGTTGGGGGGTAAAGGCGGCCCGTTCACGCCCGGGTGGTAGAAGGCACAGCTCCCTTCGTATCGACAGCTTCCCTTCATCATGAAGTGACGGCACACGGGCCTCTTGGACATGTCTGTGGAGGACAAACAAGAGTTCAGAATTAAATTGTCAGATCACAATCAAAAAGACTTTCACTTAAGGCCAAGGATAAATGAGTATAAATCAGTGGATAAATCAGTATACAACACTGATATATTAAATGAGCCCCTAAATGGTATTAAAATCCTACTGTGGTAGGCTGTGTGGGAGTTTAAGACATGGCATAGTCACGCCGCTCAAAGTGACATAACATGGTATTGTTATAAAACATATATTTTTTTTTATTATTATTTAACCACTGATATTACAAATATCTTTTTCAAGGGATTCCTGGCCAAGACAGAGTCTAAAGTCTAGATCGCCTGCACACATACCGTTCATGTTGTTGTGTCCTCCCCTGGGCCCTCCTCGTCCACGCCCCCTGAAGCCCCCCGGGTCGCCGCCGCCGCCGCCGCCGCCGCCGCCTCCTCTGCCGCGGCCCCCCCTGTGGAAGTGCCCTCCTCTGTGGGGCCCTCCCCTCATGGACTCGTCACCCCAGTAGTTTCCGTTGTCCCCGCGGCCCTGTCCCGGCGGCGGCCCCATCATGCGTGGCGGGCCTCCTGCGTTGAAAGGTGGCCCGTGGTTATGGGGCGGCGGCAGGTGGTTAAAGCGGGGCCCTCCACCGGGGGCGTTGTTGGGCGGGTAGCCGCCGTTCATGGGCATCTGCATGTGCATGTTCATGTTGTTCATATTGTTCATGTTGTTCATGTTGTTCATTCCTGGACCGTGGCCCAACAAACCGGGGTTCACTGCTGAGAAAAACAGGGTTCAAGATGAGGCTTTGTTCTATTGAATCTGTGGAAAATGAAAAAGAAAAAAGGTTCTACCTGGTGGAGGTCCTCCCTGGTTTTGGTTCTGGGTCTGCTGCAGTGACCCTAACAGCTGCTTGATCTTCTCTGAGAAGTCGGGCTGTTTGATGAGGTCTTCGGTCGACTGGTTTCCCTGAGCGCCCTGAAGGAACATATGAGCGCATGTGAGACAATCTGACACTTCATAATTCATTCATCAATAACAACAAGACAGAGGTCAAGGTTTGAATTCAAGATTCATACACTTTTTCTCCAATAAATGTCCACAATTCATTCACAACCTTTCACCAAATTTGTTTGAGCAAACATTATTTAATTAATTCCCAAAATGTAATAACTACTTTAGTATTCTGAACATAAAGTGTCTCATTAAAGAACATATTAGCATTTAAGAAGACCACACAAAAAAATTGAGATTAATAAAGTTGATAGCTGTTCATAAAGTATTTTCTTTAGATTTACATTGTATTTATTATTGTATTATTGTAAACACAGAAGTAGGCAGGGTCGGTGTGCAGATAAAGCCTATTTTTACCATGATGGATGAGAGGAGCTCCTGTACGTTGACGGTGGGGGGCACTGGGTTGCTGACTGGGTTTGAGGCCTGGGGGCTGCGCGAGCTGTTGCCCAGGTTGCCCAAGTTGCCCATAAGGTTGGCCAGAACAGGGGGCAATTTGGAATTATCGACGCCGGCCATCGCCGAGGCCTGCTGCGGGGTGGTGTCCATGGGCTCGGCGTAGCTGTCATCTGTATTGGACGATTCCTGCTACAGCACAAGAGACAAGTTAGGGAGGATCTGATGGAAAAAGGAAAGGATAGAAACAGAAGAAAGTGTGGGAGATGTACTAACCTCATCCAGAGGAATGAGACGAGGAGGCATGGGCTCGTACGGCTCTGGGTCGGGCTCGTGTGGACTGTCAGGGACACTGCAAGAAGAAAAAAAAAGTCAAACTGTGAGCCAAAGAAATTAAAACTCAGTCATTGCAAAAACCCAGCGAAAATATGGGCATAAACACTAAAAATTAATGACACTAAGTTAAGATTAATTAAAAGCACTGCGAAAGAAGGAAATAAAAGCCATGATAAAAATGTCCAATAACATATAAAGGAATTAAATATAACTAGGAAAGAGCTATAAACCTATAAACGATTGAAACTCTAAAAATAGATCAAATATTTAATAAAAAAATTACCTAGAGAGAGTAGGAAAAATGTTTTTTTTGGCCCCTAAAATTTTGGAAACACCGGTCTCAGGTCAAGATTTCCTCTTTAGAAGCATAATTAAATAGATCGGTACCTCTCTTTGCTGAGGAAGATCTCCTGAAGGATGCCCATCTCCCGGTCTCTCTGGGTCAGCTTCTCTGTGCTGTTGGCTCCGGGGACCACCAGGCACCCGTGTAGCGTCAGAGGCCGCGGGGGCGTCCAGGGGACCCTCTCCTCCATGGTGTCGTGCGAGAGCCGCCGGGCCATCTCAAATGTATGCCTGTCCATCATCAGCTCACGCTTGGCCGCCTCGCCGAAGTCCTTGACTTTGTTGACGTTGACTGAAGCAGAAAGGGACAAGATCGTCTTTAATGAAGATTCACTTAAGACTATCTTGAAGAAAAAACTGAGATACGTTTGTGCCGTGACTGGTTTGGTTACCTCTCTCGGTCTCATCCAGGTCAAAGTAGAAGTAGTGCTTGAGCTGCTCCTCCTCGGCCCAGTGCACTGTCTTCTTCTTCTTGCCCTTTTTGGTCAGGCTTTCTTCCTCTCCACGCGGCTCTGCCAGAGCATTGGGCTTGTCGGCTACAAATGGGAGGAAGGAATTAGGCAATATGCTTAAACCTTTTACTGCTTAGTTCTATTTCCTTTAATCTCATTTGAAGCAAAATTTTGAATTGGAAACAGTGAAATATTATAAAAGATGGCTTCTAATGTAATATTCCCAAATCTAAATGTGACTAATGTGGAAATGTTGGCAACACAGAAGGTGGTGCTGAAGCTGTTACCATTCTCAGAAGTGTCGGGATCCTCCGAGGGCACAGGGGTCCCAGGCTGCTCGGGCTCCTGGTTTTCGTCATTAGTCCCAGAACCATTTTCAGGAGAGGTTGGTTTGGCAGTCAATGAGTACGAGTGTTTGCCCTCAAACGGACTTGCCTAAAAAAACAAAAACAGGGTCAGACACATTGTTGGCACGGAATGGTACGGACCCAGTTGGGTTAGTGGGCACTGTATGGTTCAGTTAACCACTGAGGAGCTGTTTTCCTTGACTGGGCTTTCAATGTTTTATTCTTTATTTCTTTACCTTTATTTGATGATATTGTACTTTATACTACTGCATTTGTTAAGCAACTGTGTAATTTGTATCTGTAAAAAGTACCATATAAAGAAAGTTTATTTTTCTTTACTTAAGATTGTTTGTGGTTTATTTTTGTAAATTCAGAGAGCTGCACCACTTTTTACATTCTTGGTTTTAAAGAAATAATAAAATAACATGTCAATGTTTTTTTAAGACATAAATTTACCAAAGTGAGTATTTGGCCATTTTAGCGTCACACTTTGGAAAGTGGACTACACTGAAAAAACCAAAGCCTGAGGAGTCACAAACTTTATGAATACTTTAAGAATGGTGTGGTTTTTTGACCCATTCTGTTTTGCTCCAGTGGAAACAAGGCTTTAGAAACTGCAGTTCTGTACATTTACCTTATTGGAAGTGGGAGACACAGCTTTATTGCTGGCAGGTGACGTGGGAGCGGTCTTTTTCTTCTTGATCTTGATGCCAGGCACTGGGGCAGAATTAAGAGCATCCAAGAAGTCTGTGGCCTCCATGGCTGCAGAAAGAACACCGCATGAGCCACATTTACATTCAGTTAAAATGCCCAGAAAAAAAACGTAATCATGAAACTTACGTTGTGCTGGAATGATCTTGACTTTGATCTCTTTGGGAGTGTTGGACGCTATGTTGAGCGGTTTGTACTTCTTCTCCAGAGGTGGAGCGTCGAATGGGCCGCTGAGGAAGATTTAAAGAGGGAAGAGTGAGTGTGAGTATGAACCAGCAGAGGGCAGCAGAGAGACAGCACCAGGAGTCATCACTAGATGGCACTGCACTGGTGTAAATAATCACTATGTACCTTGGTCTCTTCAGAACTGGGGGCTTGATGTTGTACTTGTCACCGAGCTGAGGCGCCACGGGGGGTTTCTTCACAGGGGCAGGGTTCGGGGTGTCCATCTCCAAACCTGAAGAGAAAAAATTCAGAATTAGTCATGAATACTTTGTGATACTTTAAATAGTCTCTTCATTAGTAGTTGTTGGAAGAGATATTCCGTTTACATTTCAACATTTTTACCCACTAAAGGAGACAGAGTCACCTCAAAAGGTCTAATGGGTTAATTCAACCAAGGCACATTTAGTATTAAAAAGAAAAAGGAAAAAATACTTTAAAATATGTGTTTCTTTCGCTGTTTGTGTCAAGAAACCATCTGAATGAATCTGCAGATATAAAACAAATAGCCTCATATTCATACTCAGCCTCATTTAAATTATTTTACAGCTCCATCTATTGAGGTACGGTGTTTTATTGAAAAATGTTTTACATTTAATGGGATCTGTGCAAATTGAGGAACATTGGTAACAAAAAGATGCATAGAGGTGTAGATTATAGGAAGATTTCTAGTTTATATCTAAACTTTAGCTTAATTTAGGTGATTTTCAGACTCTTTATTTTGAGATGAGTTAATATATTGCTGCTATAAATATGTTTGTAATGGCAAGATGACAGGAAGGAAGGAAAAAAAAACAAAAAAATCAATGTCTAAATAAAAACAGATAGCTTTATAACATTGAGAAAAAGTGATATTTGATGTCATAGTCTTAGATGTGTCTTACCTATCGAGCGGATCTTTGCATGGCTCGGTGCATGTGCTTTATTCTTGTCCTTCTTCTTCTCCTCGTCTGCGACCTTCTCCTTTACCTCCCTGACAGGCGCCTTGACCTCCTCTTTCTTCTTCTTCTTATCTACAACATCCAAAAACAGAAAAATTAGCAAACTCAAAAAACTTGTTGACACTCTAACCTCATAGAAATCAGTGCGTACCGACAGCGGCCGCACCACCAGAGACACTCTGGGAACGAATGGTGGCCATCCAGCCGTCTACCAGCACAGACGCCAGCTTCCTTAGTTCTGAAGAAAAAAAAGCAATTAGCACCAAAAAACGGATGAATAATCAAAGAAACTGTGGAATGCAATTGGGACACACTCACCTTCTGTGTCTGCGCTTTTGCTTAGTTGCTTCACCAGCTTGGCCGTGTTGTTCTGTAAAATGAAAAGAAAAAAAAGTTGAAGTTGTTGCCAATGCCTATTGAACAGTAGTGACTATATTTGTATGAACTGTACCTGTTTGAGGTGGTCGACTTTGAGAGGAAGCTTCTGTAGCGTGAGCAGGATAAGCTGCAGCAGTGGGGTGTTGTTGGTGGTTTTGGAGTAAGTTAGCCATGAGTTGAGCAGCCTGTAGCCACCGACTCGGATGAACCTGCACAAAGGGAGAGGACAACTGCTTTGTAAAGAAAACCTGTGAGCCCAACTCACACTTTAGGTTTAACAACTCAAGTAAAATTTTAATTCTTAATGTCCATGTGATTTCAAATATATAGTTTAAAACAAAAGCAGAAATATGAGGAAAGACGTAAAAGTTGCTCATACCTGTTAAGAACGTCATGTGATTTGGTCTGCAGCAGGATGTTCAGGTACATACATCTACTGACCATCTTGGTTGAAGCCTTCATTAAACTGTGTCAGAACAGAAAGTTCAGTTTAAAATAGACAATAATAAAAAAATATGTAAAAGCATACAAACATTATCATTTCCCATTTCTAACCTGAACACTTTGGGAACTCCTTCCAGGCTCCGGAGCTCTCCATCTTTCCCAAGGAGGGCCTCCACTCCCTTTAAAATCTCTCTGGGGTCTACAGGTCCCCCTGCCATTTCTGAAATAAACATGAAGTAACTATAAATACAACACATATTGTGTCACCACAGTGAGATTTTATATAAAAGCTAAATTATTTATTCGTTGCTAAAGCTATTGCCGGAGATCATTTGCCTGCCAGAAAAGAGGAAGCTCCATGTGACACAGGATGCTCAACCAAACTAATGTGTGTACGACGGCCTTAAACCCGAGTGTCACAGAGACTCTAACCAAGAGAATTCCACAAGCCTAACATTTAACAGAGTATCCTCTTTCAGCAGCAACCTAGGAGGAAACTACTCTGACCTGTTTGTAACATTCCATCAAAGCCTAAAGGAAGACGCCGGAACAAACACACTCAACAGGTTCTCCAGAAGAAAATTCACTTACAACACTTAAATGACTGCCAACGAACAAAGTGCTGATTCAAGGGCATGGCACATGTTACACAATAAACAAATGACTCAATAAAAAGAAAGGTCACAACCAATTCACCAAGGCCGGGCACAGAGCGGTCTTCACTGCACCAGTCCAACATCCCCAGTGTGTTGGCTTCAGGGCTTCATTCTTGAGCAGTGTTTTGTTGGCTTAGCTTGACAACAGCACAAAAAGGACCAAGAGACAAACACCAGGGATCTCCAAAGCCATAGTGTTCTTATGGACTTGTGGGTCTGGACTGTGATGTAATGTTCAGCTCAGTGTTGGGAGGCAAGACTTTATTTTCCAAAAGGATTTAATGAACCTGCAGCCTCAGTTTGCTGCTTATACAATTAATGTTTGTTCAATGATTCCTCTATATGGTGTAAGTAATAAAGACCTATACATAAATTAAAGCCAGCTCTTTCTATACTTGATATGGTTCCCCAGCTGTTGTTATACAATGTATAGTGTATAAATTATTATGAAGACATTTTAAATTATTATAAAGACATTTTGTTGGAAAAAAGCAGCCAAGAGAGGAATATTTTAAAACAAAAGTGTTATTATGATTGAAGAACTTTTAATGGCATCTATCACAAACAAACATCATCAAACAGGGAAAAAAAAGGTCTCTGAATTACCCATTTAATGCTTATGCTTGATATTTTCCTAACTAAAGATGAAGGGTAACATTCTGATGAATGCTGAAATAATGTTTTTAGAGAAAAAAAAAACATGTGATAAATGAATTTATGGAAACCATATTGTAATGTGCCCCGAATGATATTTAAATGGTGATAGTGCTGAGGTATCTCTTATTGGCTCTGCTGCTGTATTAATGACATCACTGTCAGCTGTTTCAGGCAAAGGGCATATCCAACACTATGTGCTGCCATCTATGGGTTAACTCTTGTTTAACACTGTTCTAAATGTGAGAAACAACAGATGGTTAAGGAGAAAAACAAACCTGGCACAATAGTTAGTGCAACATCAGCTCCTTGTCATTACGTAATTGATTTAATTTAAATAGACTATTGTCAAAGTTGTGTTGTTTTTGAAATATTATAAATACTAAGAACATTGGAAATATCCCATGCCAAACCCACAGTCCTGTTATCCATGTATTCTAAGCTTTATGTTTTTTTCCTTATTGTTGAGAGTTGTCTTAACAACAATCCTTACTATACATGACATTGTTTGGGCTGAGTCACATAAGCATGCATCTATTATTCATTCAAAGTTATGTAGAGCCAAATACGATATAATTTTATAGTTTACATCAGTTTTAGTTTTTTTTACGTCAATTAATAATAAATGTTATGATGTGAGGAATCAGTCTGGTCTTACCCGTGTGACTGTAGAAGTTTTATAAAGTCTCAGACCTCCACAACACTGCAAATAACCCACTTCCTGTAAATGTCACAATTGTTACACATTGTACAGCGTTAGTGTTAGACATCACCTTTCCAAGTTCACTGGGGGGAGAGAACAATATTTATAATCAGATACACACTGTGGGGTTACACATTGTTCATAATGACAAATATTAACTGTATTTAATAACCAAAATATTGTAAAAAAAAAATGTTATTTACTATTTTTTACAACAGTTGTGGAACAACAGTCTGGGCTAGGAATAAGTAAACGAGGAATAGTTATCATGGACCAACAGAAGGAGTCAAATAGCTCCACTAATAGTCAAATAGTGTAAAAGGCTCTGTTATGTAAGGACAGCCTATAAAAGGAGCGCCCTAAGCCCACAGCAGGCCTGCTCCTGCGGCCCAGCTGCTCTCAAAGGGGAGGGACCTCTGCTCAGGATGACTGCTTATCAGAGCCCTCCCTCAGTTAACCACTTCAACCCACAACAGTAGCTACTCCAACAATGGCTCTCAGAACAAACACCGAGCCTGTTTGGTGGGAAAACAAAGCGACGAACACCGAGTATCTACCAATGCTAACAACTCTGAAACGCAACACAAAGAGACGAATACCAGCCTAGGCTTTTTTTTTTTTTTTAAGAGTCCGGGTAGAGCGCCATGTGCTGTCCGGGGAAACGAAAAGCAAACCACAACTAGTCTTCCGTATTTTTTCGTCCCAACTGTTAGTGGCTCGAAAGAATAGTTAGCGTCCTGCAATCTTTATCCACAGATTGCCGAGTACGGCTGGTGCTGGCTGTCGGGAAGTCCCTGTACTAGTATTATCGACATTTCGCTCAGTGTACGTCCATAATCCTCAAAACTAACGCAATCTTTATGTATAGATTGCGGTGGATGTTGATTCCGTGGAGCAGCCCCTACAAAGCAATTCTGGCAGGCAAAAATCAAATCCGACTTCATAAGCCCTTATTTTCTACTACGCCTACGGCAATCTTTATGAATAGATTGCTTATACGAATTTACTGTCTGTTAACTTTAATATGAACAATAGGTCCATTCAGTCTCACACACAAAGAAACGGAGCCTGAGCGTCCGTCGACTTTCCTGTGTGAGCTCATGCTATCAACACCGTCTATCAAATTAAAATTATATAAGTACACGAGTGTTTATCTACAACTATTCACATTTCATTAATCTTTCAATTTAACTTCAAAATCAACTTACTACTGATACTATAGATCCTCAGCGTCTCGGGAATATTATGTGCTTTTCAGGCACTTATAGAGCTTATTCAGACAAATTTTATATCGTCAGCCTTCATTGTTTTAATAGAAACTGAAGACTTCTTATGGGTGGGGCTGTGATAGCTAAATGCTACCCTTTCCTTCAGGAACAACTTGAGGCAAAAATAGTAATCAAATGTCCATTACTTGAAGAAAAAAATTTAGATTTGAGCTGATGTTCAAAGTCCTCGGCGGTCAGTCTTCGGCAAAATCAAACTCATACCTGCAAAACACAAAGGAAACACACCTTCAGCGTTGAATATTCCCAGTACAACGTCGTCAGTCATCTTTATCGGTGTATTATGTTAATATCTTGAATATAAATTCTATTTCAGATTATATACGGATACGAAAGACCAAACTCAAGCCTTACTGGTTTTCTGACTTCACTTACCTTTGACCAAATCCAGGAATGAGCCCGCACAGGAGGGACTTAGCTTTTATAGTCCGTGACGTTTTTTGCGTCATAGACGACGTTTTTTCAATTTTTTCGTTGAAACAAGATGGCGACTAATCAACCTTTCTTGTTTTGGCAAGGACATAATGGCGTGCTTGAGAGAAACTCAGAGCTTTTGTCCCAGATTTTACTTAAAAGTACATTACTTTGACATCATATGTGAATTTAGAAAGCACTCTAATGGCATTTTTAAATGTAAACTGGTTTTAAAGCGTTTTAGTAGTAGAAATACCATAGTTAATATTTATCTAAAATGGCGACTGTAGTTTCATCTCTCGCCCGTACTAGTCACGTAACATCTGTGACGTCACCGTATAATACACGATGTATTTACAAATCAAAAATAATACATTAAAAGAACATCTAATGTCTTTAACTATTCATGGAGTAATTTGGTCAATAGAAAAATAAATAATATTTACCCAACGTGTTTCACCTCTCACTGTTCACCTATGACCTCACTGTAAGGAAAACATGGCGGCCTCCTTGCAAGGCGTTGCGAAAATTTTGTGCCGAATAACGCCTTCTAGTTTGCAGCCATTCCGGTATTATCAGGTATGCGAACATTTTGTTTATACGTATCATAAACTCTAGTTAGATAATGTGCACCCATTGATAACGGCTAAGGTTTAAAGAAAACGCCGCTATTGCATTTCCATGACGTGCGGTGGCTAGCGGTTAATGCTAGCTTTATCTGCGTGGGGTCATGTTTAGTTGGGAAATGCATAACTTATTTAAGTTAATATTAAGCACTGATCGATGGTGCAGACATGTGCATTTGGAGGTGATGGTCACGGCGATGAGACAAATCTAACCGTAGTAAGCACTTACCACTATCATAAAGACATTGCCATCTCCTAAATAGTTTTATGGAATAAATTTGTGTTGCTCCAAAGCGTTTCTAACTCTGTTTACTTCTACATAACGTTACTTGTTTGTTTTCAATCTTGAATTTGAAAGTTTTTGCCGTGTACCTGGAACCGGTTTGTGTCCGAATGTGTAGATTCTTGGCTACCTACCTTCGTTTATAATGGTAGAGGGATACTCCAGTAGCCTTTTGTGAAAGGCATTGTGTGATCACATAAAAAGTAATCCTATTATTTAATCATGCTTTTCAATCCTCATTTAAACAACCTCAGAAAGCAATTTTCTTTAAATAATGCTGGAGTGTGGAGATAAACGCTAGTTACATTTTTAAAAGGCAATCACAACAAAACTCATTAAACATTTTACTTTCACAGCTCCCCTATAAATTAATTCTCACACAGTGAAATTAATAATTTTTCCACATCTGCCCGTCAGTGGCGGAGCCAGAAAATCTTTCTCAGAGTGGCCATACCAAGGCTGCTGCTCACTCAGTGTTAGGAGAGAAACTAATATTTTCATTTTTTGTGGCAAGTCACTGTAGATCTAGTTTTTCACACAGTGACTGACCTAGAAGTACATTTAGCAATTTTATTATTTAAAATAATGGGCAACAATTTATTATATTTTTACTCAAAACATTATTCTAACAATACATCCATGTATGTAACTGTTTAAAGTCAGGTATGCTAGCTAACCTAAGCTAGAAAAATAGGTAACGCAGTGACCAAGCCTCTCTCATAGAACCCCTTTAAAAGGGCCTGAAGGAAGTGCACCACCATACAGCAATATACCTCCATCCACCAGAGGGCAAGCTCCAAAAGCAGAAATATAAGGAGAAATCCAATTGGGGGGGGGGGTCATACATGAGACATAATTTTTACACTTGTAAAGTTGCCATTAGATTTATCCTTTTTATATTTTTGCTTTTAGAGCCTGACCTCTGGTGGACGAAGGTATATTGCTGGATGGTGGCGCTCTTTCTCAAGCCCATTTTTATAAGGGGTTTCATGAGAGAGGCTTGATGTTCGTTAACAGGCATTGTCCCAATCAAATAAATAAAATTAAAGAATAACAATTAATTGATTTGGTTTGTAAACAGCATATGTTCATATTTTCTGAAATTATAACACATGAGCACGACAAAGATGGAAAAATCTTGTAAATGTTTTAATATTAATATTAATAATGTTTTTTAATTGAATGTATACATTTTTTAAGGGTGCTCTGATCAGGATCTTTGATACTGATAACTATATCTAAATGGGCCAATACTGATCACTCACTTTTCTTAAAAACACAAAAGCCTATTATAAATATTAATTATTAAGGGGTGGTAAAACAAAAATTTAATAAACTGATAATGTTTTCTATTATATATTTACTTTTTTTGTTTGTTTTATCCATCAAGTATGTTTTGCTCAAAATAACCACAAGCAACAAAAAACAACAAATAACTTGTGCCTTATTATGGCTCCATCCAAGTGTCAAAATCCAGCCTCCATCTTTACTTCTACTATCTACCAGTCTCTCCTCTCTAATTTCTCTGCTGATGTCACTTCTGCAAAAACTGACTACTACCATTCTAAGTTAATCAACTCACCTGACTCACGCACTCTCTTTAAAACCTTCTCTGCCCTCCTTTGTCCGCCTGCTCCCCCTCCTTCATCAGAGTTAACAGCTGATGATTTTGCGTCATTCTTTGTAAAGAAAACAACTGCCATCAGCAGTCAGTTTTCTGCGCCAGCACCTGTTGAACTCTTTCACACCCCTGATACGTGTTTGCTCCCTTCTTTTTCTCCTCTAACTGAAGCGGACGTTTCCAAGGTCATTAGTTCTAACCACCCTACCACCTGCCCGCTGGATCCCATCCCCACACATCTCCTTCAAGCCATCTCTCCATCTGTCGTGCCTGCTCTCACCCACATCATCAACTCATCTCTCTCCACTGGGTCATTCACCACAGCTTTCAAAGAGGCCCGCATCACACCACTACTGAAGAAACCCACTCTCAACCCTTCACTGTTAGAAAACTACAGACCGGTTTCCCTCCTTCCCTTTACTGCCAAAGCTCTGGAGCGAGTTGTGTTTAACCAGCTCTCCTCCTTTCTCACACGGAACAACCTCCTGGACCAGAACCAGTCTGGGTTCAAGAGCGGACATTCCACCGAAACTGCACTGCTCTCAGTCATCGAAGCCCTGAGACTGGCAAAGGCAACATCCAAGTCATCTGTCCTCATCTTACTGGATCTGTCTGCTGCCTTTGACACCGTTAACCACCACATCCTTTTGTCTTCTCTCAGTGCGATGGGTGTCTCTGGAATGGCGTTACAAAGGTTCAAGTCTTACCTCTCAGGTAGGTCATTCAGAGTATCCTGGAGAGATGAGGTCTCTGAGCCCCAACATCTTAATACACTGGTGCCACAGGGCTCAGTGCTTGGACCGCTACTCTTTTCCATTTACATGACCTCCCTTGGCTCTGTCATTCAGAAGCATGGCTTTTCCTATCACTGCTGAAGATGACACTCAACTCCACTTGTCATTTCAACCTGACGATTCGACGATCTCTGCTCGCGTCTCGGCGTGCCTGAGTGACATCTCACTTTGGATGCAGGACCATCACCTGCAGCTGAACCTTGGAAAAACAGAACTGCTAGTGATTCCTGCCAACCCAAAGACCCACCACAACCTCTCCATTCAACTAGGCTCATCAACCATTACACCGTCCAGCACTGCCAGAAATCTGGGAGTGGTAATTGATGATCAACTAAACTTCACAAGTCATGTTGCCAGCACCACCAGGTCCTGTAGATTCATCCTCTACAACATTAGGAAAATTAGACCTTTCCTATCGGAGCACTCGACGCAAATCCTAGTTCGGGCTCTTGTCTTGTCCAAACTGGATTATTGCAATGCTCTTCTGGCTGGACTCCCTGCTGCACAACCAAACCTCAGCAGCTGATATAGAATGCAGCAGCAAGAGTGGTCTTTAAAGAACCGAAGAGAGCGCACGTAACTCCTCTCCTCATTAGGTTACATTGGCTCCCGGTTGAGGCACGCATTAAGTTCAAAGCTATGCTCTTGGCCTACAAGACCACCACTGGCTCCGCCCCCTCATATCTTCACTCACTGATACAGACCTATGTTCCTACCAGATCCCTGTGATCTGCAAATGAACAACGTCTGGTTGCACCATCCCAAAAAGGAAAAAAATCCCTCTCACGTACTTTCTCTGGATCTGTTCCACATTGGTGGAATGATCTACCTGCTGCTACAAGATCAGCAGATTCTGTAGACATCTTTAAAAAACGCTTGAAAACATATCTCTTTTGTCAACACCTGACTGACAAACACTGAATTCTTAACTTCCTTCTATCAATTCCTTCATTAAAAAAAAATAAAAAAATCTTTCCTATCCTTAGCTTTGTATGCTGTGCTAGGTTTTAACTGACTAGTTTTTGGTGCACTTATGCTTTTTGTTACCTTGTGTTGTTGAAATTGCTTCCATTGTTTTCCTCAATTGTAAGTCGCTTTGGATAAAAGCGTCTGCTAAATGACTAAATGTAAATGTAAATGTACTTAACTGAACTTAAAATGAAGGAACAGATAACAGGCACAAATTGAAGTGCTACATAAACCAGAAAATAAAATAAAATATAGACTTCTTCAAATAATGTAGCATTAATTTCAAGTTTTTCTTCTTGAATATGAGCATCTCTGCATCTTTTTTTTTTTTGGAAAAGGTTTGTTCCTTTCCTTATAAATAATATTTCCTGCTGTGCTAAAAAGGTGCCTGTTGTGCATCATTTAATTGCCCCTGTCGCTCAGCCGTTTTAGCCGATTGCCAATCACAATATTTTTAGTTCGTATTGTCCAATCAGGATCGGTGGCTTGAGCATCATATACCTGAATATATGAAACCTGAAAATCTTTGAAATATACTTTATATATTATTTACAGTCCCAAGTTTTCAGTCTAATCTATTATAAATTCTATAAATTTGGGTAGTGATGCTTTAAATAGCTATTCAGTCCATGTAATAATAATAATTATTATTATTGTTATTATTAATAATAACAATTATTATTGTTGTTATTATTAATAATAACAATTATTATTATTATTATTATTATTATTACAACAAATCGATATATCCCTTTTTAGAGGATTCAAAGGTGCTTTACATATCTATTATTTATTCACTCCACACACTGGTCACACACTGGTTGTGGTAAGCTACATCTGTAGCTACAGCTGCCCTGGGGCAGACTGACAGAGAAGTGGCAGCCATTTTTCCTACTCTCTGACCATCACCAAATATATTAGCCAAACATTCTTACAGATTAATACACCAGCACACAGACACTGGAGGCAAGGAGGGTTAAGTGTCTTGCCCAGGGACACAACAACAGTATGTCAAAGGTTGACCCCGTTTGCATGTTTTATTTTTACAGCTATGTCTTCAGAGGCTCCCCCTAAGAGCAAGTTTATCACCCGTCGTTCTCCCGGGTCACACTTTCTGCAAAGCGGCGTCACTGCGAGACGAGGGCGCCGCTCAGCCCGCCGAGGCGCTGTCTCGCTACAAAGACAAACCCTGGGAATATCTGGAGAGTGAAGGTACTTGATGTTAAAAATTGTCACTAACTGTCGCTTATTCTTCTGAATTCCTATTAGTGTCTCAGTTTTTTGCTCATCAGAGTACATAGAGAAATATGGAAGCAACCCAGTGTGGACAGGTTACAGGAGGAACCATAAAGGAGGCATTCCCCCACAGAAGACACGCAAGACTTGCATTGTAAGTGAGACTTATCTTAGTCATTGATGCTGCACACTTACAGACCTGTTTTTATATTACATTTACATTTTTATCATGTTTTTCATAGAGAGGGGACAAGATCTGTGGAAACCCCTGTCCGATTTGTCGGGATCAAAATATTATTATCCATCACCAGGTGGGTTTGCAAAGTGTATAAAATAACAAGGCCTAGAATTTTTCACACCTCACACCAAGAACCCACAAAAAGTCAAATTTGTTTGGTTTGCTAACTTTTTGTTTCAAACTACAATTTTTAAAATCGTACCAATGGTCTTTCTCTGTTCCTATACACAGTTGTGTTGAATTATTATTGCATATGTATAAAGAACATTAAACAAGGTCTGTTTTTGCCAACAACTGTTGTTGATATTAATGCCACTCCAAAAGTTTGTAACATAATTTAATTACGGAGAGGAAAAATGGTGTTTTTAAGGACATAGCCAAGGAAAACTCCGACTTACTAGCCATTACTAGCTTGAGAGATTTATTTTGACTGTTGTAGTGTAATATACTAACATACTTCATACACTAATATAACCTGAATTACTCAAAACATTAGCATACACAGATTAAAAACCTTTACCTGAAGTGGCTGTGATTGCCCTGAAACCACTCCAAGCTGAACAAATACCAGATTTATTCTCTTGCTAATGAGAGTTGGTCTTGTTTCCAGAATGTGAAGTTGCTGGAGCAGTTTATCAGTCCTTACACAGGGATGGTGTATGATCCAACCAAAACTGGTAACATTCAGTTTTGTTGTCATAAAAACCGAACATGTGTCTAATAATGAGATCACAGTCATCTCATGATGCTTCTGCTCTCCAGGTGTGTGTATGAAACAGCAGAAAAAGCTGAATGAGGCCATCGACGCAGCGCGGGATCATGGTAAGATTAAAACAGCAGTCACACTGTGTTCTACATGGCTGGTTCAGTATTTTAGAAAAAGGGTTTCTCTAAGGTCATTACCAGGACTGCAAATAACTGGAATACAGGTACTGTGACAACAAGTTCTGATTCCTTCAACACAATGCCAACTTCTGATTGGTAGGTTTGTTGACACTCCAGTGTGATTGGCTGTAGCTATCTTTTCTGGTAAGCAGTGCTAAGAGGGGAAACTGTAATGCATCTACAGAGGCTCAGGCCTCCTAGGGTGACCAGATGTCCCAGTGGGTTATTTTATTATGTTTTTTTTTTTTTTTTTGTTATGTCAGAGGAAATTCTCTGTTCCCACTGTCTGTGGGACATTTGTCGATTACCGCAGAATTAGGAAGGTGGCAAGGTTTTTGTCCCACATATGGTTTGTTATGATCTGGTCATCCTAGCTGTCTTTGTGGACTTTAGTGCTAAACACAATTTAATTTAAGTTTTTGTTAGTTTTTTTTTTTTTTTTTACAATC
The DNA here is from genome assembly GCA_024349245.1 of Neodontobutis hainanensis. Taxonomy (NCBI): domain Eukaryota; kingdom Metazoa; phylum Chordata; class Actinopteri; order Gobiiformes; family Odontobutidae; genus Neodontobutis; species Neodontobutis hainanensis. Next base: position 271,331 of record JALDNG010000250.1, read on the forward strand.
AAAAATAAAATAACAATGTGCTAAGTCAATAAGGAGGCTAATATTAGCTGGTTTACTAAAGACTACATTCCACTCATGTTTGTTTATAATGCCTGGCTGGCTGTCTGTGGACCAGGAGCTAGTCAGAAATGATTGTTTCACAAATATTTCCTTTATTTCACTATAATAATCAGATCAGATCTCAGAACTTGTAAACCAGCCGGCGATTTAGACTAGACTATTTTTATTACACTCAACTGAAAGGCATGTTGGCAGTGGTTAGCTAGACACACAGAAAGTCCTGGGTTTGATTCCAGGGCTGGTTCTTCCTGTGTCTGTGTAGGTATTCTCCAGGTTGGCTCTTTTAAAAGAAAAATGCGTGTGTATTCTCAGAGGGACTTTCCTGGATAAGTACATTTTTAAAAATTAACAAATTAGCCTCGCTTTAGACTTCTATCTCTTATTACCTTTTTGAGGGTACATCCTGAATGGTGCATTATAATATTTTTCACTTGAAAGAGGTTTGAGGTCTGTCATTGGCTTAAATAGTTCAAAAGACCCTGCCACAAAAACCCTCTCCTGCTCTCATCTGAGAAACTGACTAAAAACAAATGATAATTAAGGCTGTTTATTCATTTCCTATAGTTGATAAATGTTGACCCCAGTTTGGAGGAACACACAGGAGAAACCACGCTGGTGTTAAATGGGACCATTGAGAAAAATAGACTTAATTTTTAGCTTGTATATGGGTGCTTTTTTACTCTGTTTTGCATCTAATATATTTTTTTAAAGCGCATGTCTTAGTTGTGCAGTAATAAAAAGATTTTCATTGCTGGTTTATAAGACCCATACACTTAATAATAATAATAGTTAGTCTTTTATTCAAATATTGGTTTGGAGCAGACAGGATGATCTTAAATATACACCAGCATGTGCCTTTCATGAACTTGTGTTTGCAGAGGATAAATATTAATGTGTGCAACACTTTGTCTGCCGCCAGGCTTCCTCCCTTTCCAGATCCCACGTGTCGACTTCACAGGAGAGGATTACTCCAACTCCCATGATGCAGTGGGAGCCACCCCTCCGCCTCCGTCCCTAACGTCCGGTCAGGCCTGGTATATATGGTACGATCAGATAACGCCTGACGACAAGGAAGTGGCCAAAGTGAAGAAAATGTACAAGACTTATTTAAAGTAGATGTAATGACTTTTCTGCTGTTTACTGTACGCACTCTTTAACTGATCAGAATATATATAAAAATATATATAAAAATGGACCATGGACATGCATGACAAAGGAATGAGTGAAAATGTTTTAGTTTGGAGATAAAATAATAAACACAATTTAAAAAAACAAAGCCTATTCTATACTACAATCTATATCTAGTATAGATTGAGCGGCAGTAGCTCAGTGGGTGGAGCAGTTGTCCTTCAACCCAAAGGTTGTTGGTTCGATTCCCGCTTTCCCCACAGTTCATACTGTCGTTGTGTCCTTGGGCAAGACACTTAACCCACCTTGCCTCCAGTGCCTATAACACTGGTAATTACTGTAGAACAATGTAAGTCACTTTGTATAAAAGCGTCTGCTAAATGAATAAATGTAAATGTAGTATCTGTGACTTTTAAAAATAAGTCTTGTAAAAAACATGCTGAATATTAAGGAGATGTTATGAAATGTTTTCTTTTATATCTGCGTGCCTGTGGGATCTTTGGTTAAAACATGATGTGTATGAACTGTTTAGAAAATCCTTAAAAACAGGTACACCACAGTAGAACTGAAACATTTAATGTAATAATCTTTACATTTAAAATAAAAACAAAAGATAGAAGGCAGATATGACTAACTGAAATCTGAAAGGCTCTGCCATATAGGCCTATGTATTATTGTATTTGTTTTTCCTATTACTACCACAAGGATCCTTCACACAATGGTGTCTCTGGTGTTGGTCAATGTCCCAGAGACATGAGGAGGAGGCACAGAGGCAAAGAAAGAACAGGGAGTGGTGCTACAAGCCATAAACAGTTTACCGCCAGGACCTCGGCCTCTGCCTTATAGACACATTAACATTTGTGCACAGTGTGTCTCAATACCAGCACACGGTCAGAGGAGTATGACTTGGATTGGTGTCTCCCAGCTTAAAATGAGCAGACACTGGGAAGGAGGTGGAGGCAACACTAACAGTGTGGATGTGTGCCATGTTGTCTGCGTTATAGAAGGACAGCTCCTTTTTGGGGCAGTTTAGGTAGATCCCTATTTTCTGAGGTTTGCCTTGAACGATCAGTGCTGTGGTACAGCGTCCTGAGCACATTTGATAGTTACTGTTATACAGTTTCAAGTAACTTTGAGGTATCCCCAATTCCCAATCTTTCACTTGTGCCACATCTATTTCCCAGTAATGCTGCCCTGCAAATGTGTTGGTACTCTGTGTGGAGTCAGGTAACTCTTGATAGCTCAGTGTATTACTAGATCCTCCGTATTCAATACATGCACCTAGACTTGCTTGCAGCTCTTGCTGTTGCCACAGTGTTTGCCGTTGCCGCAGCAGTTGCTTCTCTCGTTGTCGTCGTTGCTTCTCTCGTTGCCGTCGTTGCTCTTGTTGCTGCTGTTGCTCGTGTTGCTGAAGGTGACAAACAAACAGACTGCGCTGATCTTGCGACACTATTAGACTGGTCTGATCATTTTGGAGCGTCAGCTTCTCTTCTCGAGGCTGGATGACCTGATGCATCTCCTTCCACACAAAGATCTGCAGATGGCTTTCATACGGCCCCAGAGAAAGGTTAGTCTTCTCCACTTGGAAGTTTCCTCCTTTAGGCCTGAAGGAACTCTTTGCTACCTTTACTTCCTTCTCTTCAGACAATGTTTTTAGAAACCTCTCCACCTCTTGTATTTCCAGAGTAGATGTAAATGTTGCCTCCAGTTTTTTGTTCTCAGAGATGTCTGTTTTTAAAGCATCTAATCTTTCAGTCATCTTCTTTATCCCATCTTCCTCATCACAAGTCACTTTATTAATCATCTCACCTTCTCTCTTTTTCAAAAAGGTGTACATTTTCCTGAACTGGTTGCTGATGAGTGTCTTCAGCTCTTGAGACCTCTTGTTGGTCTTGGTCATTTCTTCTTGTTGTGACTGGACCAGACTCTCCAGAGCTTTGGTGTCAGTCGAAACCTTTGTTACAAAGTTTTTTAGCTCCATCCTCACCAACGTGGCGGCTTCACCGACTGGTTTGAACTTGTGTGCTTTGTGCCTCTGCCCGTCTCGACAGATCACGCAGGTCAACAGTTGGTCAGTGATGCAGTATAATTTCAGCTTTTCATCGTGTTCGGGGCACAACCATTCAGATTTCTTAAAAAACAAAAAGGAGAGATAATAAGAAGCATTACATTTTGAAGTGTTTTTTTTTCTGCATTGACATGTTCTGGGTGAGGACCTTTTGCCTCATATAAACAATTTGCTGCTAGCACAAAAATGTCAAAAGTTTAACCCCATCACAAAAAATCAATAAATTCAACCCTATAAAAAAGTGAATGTAGTGGTATTTTATGTTTAAAGAAGGTCAGAGTGGAGGAAACAGAGCATGCCCAATCCAGGTGAATAAACCTACCTCTTTGTCAAGTCTGTATTCCAGTTTTTGTTTTGCAGCTTCTCTGGTTTTCTCTGCCAGGCTTTTCAGGATGTGGTTAGTCAGAAGATACTGTCCCTCCGTGGACACAGGGGTACGACAGTTCGGACAGTGAGGCTGCTTGCTCAGAGACACAGAGATGCATTCTCTGCAGAAGGAATGTCCACAGAGGAGGATGACCGGGTCCGTGAAGACACTCAGACAAATGGAGCAGGTCAGATCTTCAGCCAGAGACGCAGACGCCATGTTCTCTGGGAAAGTCTTCCTTCAACTGAACAAGTTCTATCCGTTACTTTCTTTTTTTATTTTTCATAAAGGCCACACCCCACATGACTCACCAGGGCTTGTACAGGAAGTAGTGGTTGTATGATAAAGCAGCCACAATGCACAAAGTCAGCACCTGGAGTAAACGAAACCTATTTAAAAGAAACTGATAAAAAAATAATCTCTGATAATGAGCTTTTAATGAATGAAAGTGACTAATATACTATATTGACATAAGTATTTGACGTCTGTAAGTCTTCTTTTGTAACAGTAGCCTACATCAGAAAAAATAACCACATGAAAGAGCAAAGTCTCAACTATTTATTGTCTGTAATTTTGGCATAACGGTTCAATCGGTTACTTTATGTTTCTATTTCTCTGAAAGGCCACCCCCGACAGCCCTTGGGGGAGGTAATTATGACAGAGCCACACAGATGCACTCAAACAGCAGGAAAAATAACTAATTCTAATTTATGAAGTCATATCTTTTGTATCCAGTCACAATTGTCTTTTTCAAGTTACCTTAGGAAGATATAGGTGTATGGTAGCCTTGCAGGGACAAACCCAGTTTGTCCACTTTGGGCAGTAGAAGAGAACTATCATCATACTATTGTGTAACAGAATTATCTGTGTTATCTGTCACTACATCCTATGAAGCATATAAATAATAAATGGATGTGACTTTGTGACTGCTCATTGGTATATTTTTTGTATCTTTAAGGCATATTCACTTTAGTTAGACAACGTGAATAGATCATGCCTATAAGTATTTTAACTATTAACTATTTTAGTATGTCTCTGCCCAGGGGCCCTTTGACTTACCTTTACAACACATCCTAGAGATTAAAACAGTTGTATAATACAACTCAAGATAAGTCTCTGGACAAATAAACCAGTTGTCTTGTCCAGACTTCAAATACTGAGAATGAAAGACTGAATCAAAATCTGAAAATGTGAACACAATCTAGAAACTCTGTAGTCTTTATTGGGTCAAAGGTCATTTAAAACGGACTAAGGACTAACGCTCAACATGTCCCATTGTTTTGGTTCGCTAGCTTTTTGTTTCAAACTACACTTTTTAAAACCAGCTCAACAGACTTAATTAAACTGTGACTTCCTGATTTTGTCCTAAAATACAAAAAATTGCTGGACTCTAGCCTGGCCAGCCAGACCCATTAATTTTCTTATAGTGAGTTCTAATGTTTCTCTGATCAGATGTTTTTTTAAATTGCGTTGGTCCAGTGGCAGTTTATTCTGTGTATGTTGGTACAACCCCCTGAATTCTGATTGGTTATATGTTCAGTACAATTGCATTCAGACGTAGTTTAATGTACGTCCATTTGTTCAGCCCACTGGGAATCCAACCTTGAATTTACATAGATCAAACAAATTCTTTCTATAGAATAGTAAAAGACCACAATAATGCAGTCTTGGTTTAGAGCAGGGGTACCCAAGCTGGGGCCAGCCGGTGGGTGCCAAGTTTTGCAACTGTCAATTGCCTGAATGATTCAAGCTGAGACTGTGACTAGGAGGAACCCACTGAGAATTAAGCAGAAACCAGCTTATCTACATAATATTGAGACTGATGACACAATAGACAAATTACAAACTTGTGTGGACTATTGTTATTGAGCAGTGTGTGACATTGCACAAACTTACCAGGAGGAAGTGACATCATCCGAGTCAAGACAGTGGAAAAATGCCATGGACATGGATATACAATCACTGGAAGAAAATAGGACATTCGAACTGACCCAATTACCACCAAGTAAACAAGGCACAGTTTTGTAACCAAAGAATACAACCAGAAAGCAGGAACTGACTCTGAAGAGACATTCTCACCCAGAGCTGACACGACAAGTGTCAGAGTCCTGATGTAGAAGGCATCACAGGAGGACCTGATCTGGCATCAAATGGACGTAAAGACAGTGTACATGCACACACCCATTGACTGTAAGATTTACATAGAACCCCAAGGTTATGAACAAAGTTCAAAAACATGTTAAAACAAGTTTTTGTATGGTCTCAATCAGGCAGAAACTGAAACACTGTGTTACACATGTATCTAAGTGAGAATGACTCTGTACAGAATGCTGCAGATCATTGTGTTTACAAGAAAAAAACATGGTGAAAACTAATCCTCATAATATGGCTAGATGATCTTATTACAGCTGCGAACAAGCAATGACTGAAGTAAAAAGGATGCTAACCCAAAGATTCAAAAGGAAAGATGTAGAAAAGTTGAAACATTTCTTATGAATATACTTTAAAACAAACAAAAGGACATGTCAAAATGACACAGGAAGGACGTGTGAACAAGATATTTCGGATGCAAAATTACAAACCTAGAGATACACTATGTGAACCCAAACTTGACTTTACAGAAAATGCAGAGAAGTTGGAGCAGCCAGGAGGGTACAGAGAGATATCAATTCTGTTGTCAGTAAACTGTGTCACCATTTTGGTGAACCAACAGTGGAGCATTGGAGTACAGTAAAGCATGTATTCAGGTACCTCAAAAGGTACAACAGAACAGGAACTACATTTCTGTCCCCACCCAGTCCCCTCTGCTGCAGCCCCCCATCTCGGCCAACATAGCAGGCTGCTCCAGCCCCACCTCTCTCTGCACGGCTATCAGCTCAAAGCCTACCCATATCACACCTAACTCCCCCACTCTACCAATTCCTTCTAGCCCTCACTCCAGCCAATATACACTGCCCCTTACAGAAGCCCACGTGAGAATGGAGCTCCGGAAGATCAAAGTGAGGAAGGCTGCAGGTCCAGACGGCATCAGCTCCAGACTCCTTAAGATCTGTTCAGACCAGCTGTGCGGCATACTACTGTACATGTTTGACCTGAGCCTGAAGCTGGGAAAGGTGCCACAGCTATGGAAAACATCCTGCGTGGTGCCTGTACCAAAGATGTCGCATCCAAAAGACCTTGGGGACTACAGACCGGTAGCACTGACCTCACATCTGATGAAAACATTGGAGAGGCTGGTGCTAACCCATCTGCGACCTTTGGTGAGACCATCAATGGATCCACTTCAGTTTGCCTACCAGCCTGGCATTGGAGTGGAAGACGCTGTCATCTTCCTTCGGAATAGGGCTGTTTCTCACCTGGAAAAGGCTGGGAGCATGGTGAGAGTCATGTTTTTTGACTTCTCCAGTGCCTTTAACACCATCCAACCTGCACTTCTGAGAGATAAGATGGTGGACATGGGAGTGGACCGTCATCTGTCTGCCTGGATACTGGACTACCTCACAGACCGACCACAGTTTGTGAAAACTCGTGACTGTGAGTCTGACATGATTGTCTGCAATACTGGAGCCGCGCAGGGAACGGTTCTGGCCCTGTTCCTTTTCACCATCTACACTGCAGACTTCATGTTCAGCTCAGCAACCTGTTACCTACAGAAGTTCTCTGACGACTCTGTCATCGTTGGTCTGATCACAGATGATGATGACAGGGAGTACAGAGAACTGATCCGGAACTTTTTGGACTGATGCCGACGGAGCTGCCTCCAGTTAAATGCGGGGAAAACCAAAGAATTGGTGGTGGATTTTCGTAGGCGCAAACAAACTACGTTACCACCAGTGAACATTCAGGGAAAAGACATTGAGAGAGTGGAATCGTACAAATATCTGGGTGTTCATTTGAACAACAAACTGGACTGGTCAGATAACACTGAGGCGATTTACAAGAAAGAGCAGCGCAGACTCTTTCTGCTGAGGCGACTAAGGTCTTCTGGTGTGCAAGGAGAGCTACTGAAGACCTTTTTTGACTCTGTGGTTGCCTCAGCCATATTCTATGGTGTGGTATTCTGGTGCAGCAGCATCTCTAGTGCAGAAAGGAAGAGACTGGACAAGCTGATCAGGAAGGCCAGCTCATTCCTGGGCATTCCTTTGGATACTGTGCAGGAGGTGGGAGAGAGGAGGATGGTAGTCATCATTGCTGGAGAATGACGCTCACCCCCTGTATGAAACGGTATCAGCTCTGAATAGCTCCTTCAGTGACAGACTGTTACATCCAAAGTGTTTGAAGGAGCGATACAGACGTTCGTTTCTCCCTGCTGCTATTAATAACAATTTACAACGGATAACGTTTCCACAAAAAAAAAACAATTCGCAAAGCATTATGGTCTATTTTGACAGTCTACCAGCCATCGCTGCTCAATACTGATGCATTGTGGGAAACTTTGAGTGAACTACATTTCAGTCACTAGACATACGGACACCACTACAAACTGGCGTATAGTGCACTATAGTATTTATAGACTGGTTTGATTGGTAATGAGTCACAGCTGTGGACACAGGTGAGTAAAAAGAATGGGAAAACAGGGTAGAGGGGAGCTAGGTAGAAAAATGGAGTGGGACTGTAGAAAGTCTTATTACCAGCTCAGAAACTGTGTAGTTTGGTAACCTCAGCGTTTCAAGAAAAGGAAGCTTTAAATCGAGTGGTCTGCTCAGCCTGCATGGCAGTCGGGTGTTACAAACAAAGATATTAATTATGGCATCCTGCTAGTTGTACATGAGCTCCTCCCTTCTGGAAAGCGTCATTCTTCTGTTAAATACACTACATCTCAACATGAAGTTTTTTCCGGGCATCCCTGATTGTCCTGATTGTCTTCAATTCATTAACAGATGTTTATAAAAAAATTGGGGGTGAAACTAGACAGTAGTCTAAAATTTGACAAACAAATAGATTCTGTGGTTAGGGGAAGCTCTTTTCAGCTTCGTCTCCTTTCAAAGGTTAAACCATTCTTGAGTTGCGCTGCCCTGGAGAAAGCTATCTATGCTTTTTTCAGCTCCAGCATAGATAAATGTGGGAGGTAACCAAACTGGTCTTCACCGTTTCAAAGCCAAACTTAAGACCCACTTATTCAGAATGGCTTTTGGTTCATAGTGGCTCTGTGGCACTGCTCTGTTTGTATTGTGGTAATGTGATTTAAACCTACTTGGTCAATCTGTGGTTGTTGTAAGGCGCTATTGAAATAAATTATTGACTGACTGAAGTTTCTTCCCACAGGCTGTGATGACTTTGAACAAAGCACTTGGAAACATGCACTTTGTTATACTGTCTTTTACTGCATTGGTTATAGTGTTTTATGTCTTTTAACTTTTGGTATTTTATTGTGTTTTGTTTTTTAGATGGTTGTTTTTATGTCTTTCTTTGTTAATTGTTCAATTTGCTCTTTTGAGCTCTTGCACCTTTTTCTAATGTGGTTTTAAACTGCAAACAGCAAATTAATTGATTTTGAATTTCACCAACATCTCAAATCTCAAACCCTGAAATTTACAATCTATTCAAAGTCTAAAAATATAATTATGCATGTTAGAACAGCTAGGAGGACCCCTTTCTTTTTTCAGACAGATACTTTATACTTTTTTTTAGGGAAATTGTGCGGCGGTCTGTTGCTCACATACTCACTTCACAAGACTTCACATTAATAAAGACAAGCAAAGAGATATAAAACGACAAGTTAAATAAGTGCATTGCTAAAATATAAATAAGTAATATACAGGGGTACTAAAATTGTTCACGTCACATCTCCTACTCCCCTACATTTTAGAGCCTGATCGTCTGTGGAACAAAGGAGGTCCTGAATCTCTCAGGTGAGTGTCCCAGTGAGTGTCCCAGTGAGCGTCCCAGTGAGCGTCCCAGTGTGCGTCCCAGTGTGCGTCCCAGTGTGCGTCCCAGTGAGCGTCCCAGTGAGCGTCCCAGTGTGCGTCCCAGTGAGCGTCCCAGTGAGCGTCCCAGTGTGCGTCCCAGTGTGCGTCCCAGTGAGCGTCCCAGTGTGTGTCCCAGTGAGCGTCCCAGTGAGCGTCCCAGTGAGTGTCCCAGTGTGTGTCCCAGTGAGCGTCCCAGTGAGCGTCCCAGTGAGCGTCCCAGTGAGCGTCCCAGTGAGCCAGTGAGCGTCCCAGTGAGCGTCCCAGTGAGCGTCCCAGTGAGCCAGTGAGCGTCCCAGTGAGCGTCCCAGTGAGCGTCCCAGTGAGCGTCCCAGTGAGCCAGTGAGCGTCCCAGTGAGCGTCCCAGTGAGCGTCCCAGCGAGCGTCCCAGCGAGCGTCCCAGTGAGTGGAGTCTGGTGCTCATAGAGCTCCTCTGGTGGGAGAAGACAGGGTACAGGGGGTGGCTCTGGTTGGAGAGGTTCACTCTGATGAAGTTATAGCAAAACTATGCTTTATCAAAAAAACAAGTGATCAACATGACTAGGGATTATGTCAAACAAAACTAAATAAACTATTACATGTTAAATTTACCAGCCATAATAAATACATTACCCTTAGCTATCTCTTGTTTTCCACTCTCTCTCAGAAGTACAGCAGAGTTCACTGTTACTGTGTAAGTCTAAATACATTTAACCCCAATAGCCTCTGAATCAAGGGGCAGGCAGTTCACACATTATAGTGCCATCAGAAATATAAATACCAGTAGCTGGCCGTGCATTTTACACCTAGGCCTTGTAAATTCCAACATGAAAACGATCCAAAGGCCAAGGCCAAGTCGACCTGTCATTGGCTACAGAAGCATAAAGTGAAGGTTCTGTACTGACCTCAGTCTCCTGACCTCACTATCATTGAGCCACTCTGGGAAGATCTCAAACCTGCACTTCATGCAAGACAGCCCAAGTATTTACAGGAACTTCTTGTTGTCAAGAAGAATGGACAGCTTTACCAACTGAGAAAATAAAGAGCCTCATCCACAACTACCACAAAAGACTTCAAGCTGTCATTGATGTTAAAGGTGGCAATACACAGTTCAGGGTGGTCAGGGTCAATTGGCTAGTTTCTGTTGTCAATATTATTTAAAAAGAGTAAACACAAATGTTTGACAATAAATGGTGTCATCTAACCACTATGAGAAAAAGAAAAGGTTTTGTGTAATCATTAATTTTCTATTAAAAATGGTCAAACAAAATCCTCACTGCCAGGGAATGTACTTATGAGTACAACTCTAACTGAAATGTTCCATATTTGTAACATGAATTATGACTTATTATTAATAGAATGTTTAAAGCTTTTTTATTACATATCTCTATCGACTCTATCTAACTTGACTTTATTTTCATAATTTACTGCTGCTTTAATGTTACATTACTGTAAAAATGTTCATCATTTAATTATTATGTTTTATTGATTACATCAGATTTCTTTTAACAATTAATTAAAATCCTATCATTTATTTATTATTTATCCCTAAAGTTATCCCTGTGACACTAGTTTGTTTTACCTTTACATTATGTAATTTAGCTTTAAAGAAAGTTAGAAAAATTTTGTGATTGCAGACTTTTATATCTACAGTCTCTGTCATGGAAATTGTATATTATAGTATTAGTAAGCAGCACAGATTCAGCCACCTACAATGTAGCCAAACACCTGGGCACCATTTTGACTCCATTGGACAGCCACTCACAGGACTTTACTAACAAACTCAAACATCTACAACTAGACACAGATGAGACTATTGTCTCTTTTGATGTCACATCACTCTTTACATGCATACCTACCAATGAAGCACTCATGGATGTAAGGAAGAGATTACTACAAGATACTTCTCTAAAGGACAGGACCAACCTCACCCCGGACCATATTTGCAGTTTACTGGAGATACGTTTGAACACTACATATTTCCAGTTCAGAGGTAACTTCTAGAAGGTAAACAGAAAGAAGAACAACACATCTGTAAATCTCTGAGAGACTGTGGATACACCAGATGGACTTTCAACAAAACCAAGGACACAGACACCAAACAGACATGAACCAGGGACAAAAGGGAAGGGTGTAGTTATCCCTTATGTGTCTGGTTTATCTGAAAAACTTGGATTTTCTACAAACAACATTCCAGTCCACTTTAAACCAGGAAACACGCTGCGTCAAAAACTGGTCCATCCTAAAGACAAGACCCTCTCACAAACAGAGTAATGTAGTTTATACAGTTCAGTGAAGACAGTTATGTTGGATAAATGGTATGGTAAATGGCATGCATTTATATAGCGCTTTCCTGCACCCTTCTCAGGCACCCAAAGCGCTTTACATCGTGCTTCCACTCACCCCCTTCACACACATCCACTCCTGGGGCAGACAGAGAGGGGGGCTGCCACACAAACGGCGCTCAACCTTCTCCTACCACCACCAAACACACCTCCACAGTCACACACATTCATACACCAGTGCTACGGACACTGGAGGCAAGGTGGGTTAAGTGTCTTGCCCAAGGACACAATGACAGTATGAACCTTGGGGAGAGCGGGAATCGAACCTACTACCTTCCAGTTGAAGGACAGCTGCTCTACCACTAAGCCACTGCCACCCAAGATAAACTAAACAATAGCTTCACAAGAGGATGTATCAGCACAGAAGAGCCAATCCTGGAGGACCTGAGTCTGCAGTTCACCTCCACCTCAAAGAGAAGGACATTCCTTTGAGGACAGCAATGTCCGAATTTTGTCCAGAGAGGCCAGATGGTTTGAGAGAGGTGTTTGAGAGAGGCGTGAAGGAAGCCATTTTTGTGAAAATGGAAAAGCCCTCGTTGAACAGAGGAGGTGGCCTTAGAATCATGTTGCCTAGTATTTACAACAGTGTTTTAAAACCTAAATCAAAAGAGCTTCACACTAGAAAAACAAACACAACACCTGAATGGCGCAGTGTCACTAACAACTCTCCTGAACCTTAACAACTCCCACATCAGGAGTCACACTTCCCTTTCATGACCAACGACTGTGAGACCAGAACAGTCTTGTCCATCAGGATTGGTTTCAGGGAAAAGTCTTCCCTCTAGAGATATAAGCTCAGCTCTCTTACCAGTTGATCTCAAAATGTAGTCTTCACTTCCTGCTGTAGGACAAGGCGGACATCTCATCCTGCCTCTGGTCTATGCTTCTTTTGTCTTGTCTCGTCATACTAAATTTCTCTTATTTCTCTTTGACTTTACTGGACTCGTAAGAACTGGAAATGGATCTGATTACCTGGTCTCTGAGCGCAATTTTTTTCGCAAAAGAAGGGTTCACCGGGAGAACCCATTTGCCCTGGAGGGACCTTTGCAGCAGGCTATACTCACAGGACGCTTGGAAGAACTGGCAAGTTTTGTGTTTAGAAGTTCATAGAAGGATGTATTTCTTTTTGGAATTATGATAGTGGGGGTTCCTGTTCATTGGTCAGGTGACTGCTTCAAACTATCGAAAAATTTGTAAGGCAGCTGCTTTTAAAGCTATCCAGCCGCTGTCTGCTGAAATTAAACTGTGCTTCTGTGACGTGAGTGACAGGCTGAAGGGATTACAGCAGAGTGACGCACAGTCCGAGGAGCTGACTGACATCTCAGCACGGACTGTGGACATACAGAAAACAGTAAACAACACCGGGAGGCAGACCTGTGAGCTGCTACGTGGTATACGGTCCTGACTCCTGACCATGGATAGAAACATCAAGGTTACTCCACAAAATAGTTGCACGCACTTGATGCTGAGAATCAGAACTGATTGATTATGACCCGGATAAATTACCAAAGATCAAAATATATAAATGACAAATTTCTGTCTCCCTTCCCTATGCCCAATGTCCCTTCTCTCGATTAGAAGTCTGGCCAGCAGCTGGGTCTTATTTTATCCTACTGTTACTCGCTGTACTCCCATCAAGGACAAGGACACTGGACTCACACAACCATCACCGCCTAAACATCTCACAGACGCCTTCCCTTACTACTATCCTATCAACATCATCCCAAACCAACCGTCTGCCATTTGACATCTGTCTGGCTCTTTACTCTAATTTGCCTATTAGAAGAAATGTTGTAAACTATAAAACTATCATGTGAAAATGTATAAAAGCCCAAGTCGATGTACAGACTTTAGTAGAGCTGAGGATAGTCTACTCGTGTCATTTGTTGTCGTTACAATAAAGACTTTGAAAAAAACAAGCATTTGAAATGGTTGTGTGTTCATGAGTTGTTGTATACAACGAGGGGTCAGTATCAGACACAACATTTGGCTAGCCAGAGCCAAGCGAGGATCTGAGAGACAGTGGTTCTTTATCTGCTTGACTGCTCAGAGAAAGCATCCCAGACGCGGAGACCAAAAGCATCAAGGTTGAGCAGACCTTTTATTATTTGCTAGATTATAATAATGGATTGGATTTATATTGCGCTTTTCTCCCGAGGGACCAAGGGACTCAAAGAACTTACAGGCCATCCATTATTCATTCATACACAGTCACGGTAAGCTACAACTGTAGCCACAGCTGCCCTGGGGCAGACTGACAGAGACGTGGCAGCCATTTTGCACCTACGGCCTCTCCGACCATCACCACATACATTCACTGAACATTCATCTTGCCCAAGGACACAACAACAGTATGAACTGTGGGGAGAGTGAGAATCAAACCTACTACCTTCCGGTTGAAAGACAACTGCTCTACCACTAAGCCACTGCTGCCATATTAGTGTATGTAAAGACTTAAAAGTGTTACAGTTAGGGGACTTTATTAGGGCTAACAAACTGAGCATAATCTAAAGATGGTGTTGCTTGTACTTCAGGGAAAAAAAATGTTAAAAAGGGGTTATTTCTATCCATTGGGTATAACCTAAATAGGGCAATTACATATAAATGGTAAATGGCATGCATTTATTTAGCGCTTTTTTTGCACCCTTCTCGGGCACCCAAAGCACTTTACATCGTGCTTCCACTCACCCCATTCACACACATCCACTCCTGGGGCAGACAGAGAGGGGGGCTGCCACACACACGGCGCTCAACCTTCTCCTACCACCACCAAACACACCTCTACAGTCACACACATTCACACACCAGTGCTACGGACACTGGAGGCAAGGTGGGTTAAGTGTCTTGCCCAAGGACACAATGACAGTATGAACAGGGCAGAGCGGGATTCGAACCGCAAACCTACCAGTTATAGGATAACTGCTCTACCACTGACTCTAGGAAAATTGCGAAAAAGGTATTTCTATTCATAGATTATAGTCGCAATAGTGCCGTTTATATATAGAAATTTATGAAGAAACGGTCTAATTCTTCTTGTGGAAGAATACAGACATTTGAAGATAAGAAACACAGAACCTGGCAAAGTGCGCAGGGGTCTGGGGGAACATGGCCAGAATAGGGCGGCAGTAGCTCAGTGGGTAGAGCAGTCGTTCAATCGGAAGGTAGGCGGTTTGATTCCCACTCCCCCCCCAGTTCATACTGTTGTTGTGTCCTTGGGCAAATACACCTGCAGCTCACTGGTCCTGGGACAGAATTTGTTATAGAGATATATGGTATATAGATATATGATATATGGTATAGCCATAAAATAAGACCAGTGTCATGTCCAGTTAATTAATTTAAGTATTATGCACAAAAGACACAACCCTCACCAAATAAAACATTAACATCACAACAAAGCATAAATAAATATTCTCATGTTGTAGGTAATGCACAGGTGTTTCACAGGTGACAGGTTGGTGAGTGAGCTGCATAACAGCCCAGCCAGGCTTTGACGCTAAACACTAAACCTGTCACTTTAATTGTAGTGTTACACTTATCTTTAGCTTTTTAATGAGATAAACAGGTTAGTTCCAGGAAAAAGAGATCAATGTTTTTATAAATAAGTAAATTTATTTTTTTTTACTCTCCACTTCCACATACTGTACATGTGCACCAGCTCTTTCAGCGGTTTTAGACCCCGTCTGCTGCAGTGTGGTCAGGTGGTGCTGGGGAGAGCAGGTACAGCAGGTACAGGTCATACCTTCTTGTGTTGTCCTCACAGAGGATTCCACCACTGGATTTATAAATATATTTGGTATATAATAAATAAAACTGAAATATAAAGAAGCAATTATACCTGGAGTTACACACAAAACAATTGTTTAAAAACGTGCATTATAAAATCAGCTATAAAACTCAAAACAAACATGTCTAAATGACACCCTTTTTTCAAACTGCCTTTCCATAATTCTTTGGGGATTGTTTTTACAGCAAGCCTTTCCATTTTTTTATATTGAGATAGTATTTTATATATATATACTCACAGACTTAATTTACTATAACATTTATTTATTTATATTATCATACAAAATTTAAAGGCAGGTCCAAAACTTAATTATCAAATTATACAGATTTATAAAAAATAAAAATAAACTTTAAAACTGATACTTGCTCATAATGTCTGAGACATAAATCTGCACTTTTTAGAGTGTATTTGACAGTAGACTCTTAGAAAATTATAGTCAAGTCTTTAAATTGAAAGTAACCCTCTACATCAGGGGTCTCAAATATTACATTTTGCGGCCCGAAGGATGATATGAAAGTTTAATGTTAGTGCGCCCTGCGAGTTTCATATGAATGGCATGTTACCTCGTTGTGTGTGGAAGGTTCCTTTTTGTGCTGGAACTGAACCAACCTATCATCACAGTGGAGAATATGGCTCCTGGAGGCGGGCCATGGGCTGGGCTTGATGCAGGCAGAGAAACATTTACCAACTATGGAGGAGCCTGTGTAACATCACAAAGCCGTCATAAACTTTCTGCTTCTTACTGTGTTTGAAATGAGCATGTTTGACCTTGAGCTAGACAAATTAAATGTTACCAGCATTGGATTTGGCATCATGTGGATTGTATTTTGTTTTCCCATCATTTGAAATTAATTGATTTGTTTGAAAGTTGATGGCAATTTGATCGCCACTATCCATGTGGATTTGTTATCATGATGAATCTGCAAATTAACGCCGATGTTATGTTGACAATAACACCGAGGGGAGTGGACATCCAGGGGCCACTCAGCAGCTCATTCATGTTCTTCAATATATTCCATTTAAGTTCAGGATAGATCAGGTTCAGAAGAACACATTGAACTTAAAGAAATGTTAGTAATGACGTTTGAGAGGATTTAACAAAACTTCTTTTGTGGAATACAGCCTCACACAGACTCTGCCTACTGCGACTCCCAAGTAATTTGAGTTTGAGACCCCTGGTATAAGGCCATCTCAGGCACTAGCCTGTTTAAGAGTTCTACAAAATCAGATGAGTTTTAGGTTATTTTATGTGAGAAGGGATGTATTAGCGAGTGCAAGTCTCAAAATAGTGCTTAAAATAAATGAGGGTATATACTGTCTAATTTTTTGCACCCTCTTTAGCACCCAAAGCGATTTACATGATGCTTCCATTCACCTGTGGCACAGACTGGAGGCAAGGTGGGTTAGAGCCTGTGGCCTAGGCGGCTCACATTTGGAAAGGCTCTACCAATGATAAAAAGTTAAGAGGTTTAATGCTCCCAATACAGACAATGGCTCTTTGAGGAAAGGACTTGAATATTTCAGCAACCACACACATCCATCACAACAGCACTGCATCGAAAACCCAGTCCAGGACTGCAGAGCAGCTACAATCTTGCATCCCACATGAATGGGACATTCTTCTCACAAAACTACCGCATTATGGTCCTGACTGAGATGTGTTGCTGCATCAAATTCAAAGAGACATTTTTAATGAAACAGTTACAAAATGTTGGAACACCAGATATATTCTTTATGTTCTGGATTTGAGAAATTCAAAGCAGTGCATTCCATTTTCAGTTTTTATTTATATATTTTCCAGTGTACCAACCTTTGTGGAATTGGGTTTGTGTGTGGTGTATAATATATAAAAATACAGCACACAGAATAAAAATGTCTTTTTTATTAGTTAAGCTTCCTTTTCCACTTAAAATAAATCCATATCATTACCAATGAGACTGTTACATGTTAGTGCCCGGACCAAAGAGGAGTGACCCCAGCACACGCTCACACCCGGTCTCGTCCCGATCATGCGGTGGCCTTGTTCACAACCGTCTCTCCCAGAGACTCCAGGACCTCTCTCTTATAGTCGTCAAAGTCTCCGTCGATGTGGTTGACCGTGCAGTCCTCCACCACCCACAGCTGGCACTGGGTCTCTGTGATGAGCCGGGCATCGTGGCTCACAATGACCACAGCTGGAGGTGGAGACAAGTAAAGAAGAAACAGAGGAAAACAATGATAAACATTGTTTATCATCATTTGCTGTGTAACACTTTCTCATCAATAAGTTCATTTGCTTTTTAATTTGTGCAAATCCTAAAACTTTTCCCCTTAGTTCCCCATAAGCATTTAAGTTAAATTGAATTGATTTAAACAAAGTTTAAGTACTTTTAAGTACCTTTAGGCTTATCCCCATCCAGGGGTTGGCACAATGAAGTAGCCCACGAGGAGCTTTACAAGGTTTATTAATAATCTTTATTTGTATATAGCACTTTTCCACCTACTGTAGTAGGCACTCAAAGAGCTTTACATACATTAAACTATTTACCAGTGCTACAGAACTTCACTGGACACAACGTCAGTTTGTGGGGGAAAGTGGGATGTTATTTTTTGGGATGTTTCGAGCGGGGATCGAACCGCCCACCCGTCGGTCGAAGGACGGCCGCTCTACCCACTGAGATATACTGCCGCCCACGTTAAAACAGAAGCCCACGTTGCTCAATAATACACCAACTCAGAAAACAACTTGGACTGAAAAGGAAATGACGGTGGCCTTTAAAAATGGTCTGTTCTGAAACTACAACCTGGTGTGTAGGGATGTCAGACGGCTTAAACATGCAAGAGCTCAGTTTAGTGACATCTAACGCCCATGGTTCATGTATCGGAGTATATAGAAAGTATATAAAATACTGCTTATTGGATGTGTGTCTTATAGATTTCTTGTATATCCATACTGTACCTCCTTTATATTCATTGATGGCCTCAGACAATGCATCAATGGACTCAATGTCCAAGTTGTTGGTGGGTTCATCCTGTAACACAAGTAATACAATTAAGTTAAATAATACATAAAGTCAAATAGATGAGTTTAAAATAAGTCTTACCAGGATGAGTACGTCAGGCTGGCGACAGGAAAGCTCAGCAAACACCACTCTGGCCTTCTGACCACCTGTTCGAGAACAACCTCACATTATGAAATAGCACTCTTTTTTAAAGAATGTATCTATAACATGGACTCTACCAGAGAGTTTGGAGATCTGGATGGTGTGGGCGTGGCTCTCCAAACCAAATCGTCCTAAACACTTGCGGCCGTCCTGGTAGGGCAGGTTGAAGTTCCTCATTAGGTACTCTGTGGCGGTCTCCTCCATGGTCAGCTGGTCGGCGTACTGCTGGTTGAAGAAGCCCACTTTCTGCAGGGCGGTCAAATACAGCAGTCATTCATTCATGTCAACGCACAGTACAATCATCTCAATCACGAAGTCTGCAAAGAGCTTTGGAGACTTGTACTCAATATAAATGAGAGAAGACGTAACATAACTGGTTTACATGTTACAAAATAAAAATAGAGTAACTGTATATCTGTCACTGCACCAGATACTTTCTGATCCTAATTTCACACACATACAGCAAGATTTACAGTATCTCACAGAAGATACTGTTGTAAATTAATTATCTCTTTTCATGTGACAACACTGAAGAAATTACACTTTGCTACAGTGTAAAGTAGTGAGTGTACAACTTGTATAACCGCAACCGCTGGCCACAAAAGTGAGCACACACTTAACTGAAAATGTCCAAATTGGGCCCGAAGTGTCAATATTTTGTGTGGCCACCATTATTTTCCAGCACTGCCCTAACCGCCTTGAGCATTGAGTTCACCCGAGCTTCACAGGCTGCCACTGGAGTTTACTCCTCCATGATGATAACATTACGGAGCCGGTGGATGTTTGAAATAACGTTGTTTCGTTTCACTACATAATGTAATGTAATGTAATTCAACCTAGGATTCATCTGAGAAATCCACCTTCTGCCACTTTTCCACTGTCCATCCTTTTAGCAGGCTGTGGGCCTTAGCAAATGCCACACGTTTTTTTAATTGCCTTTAGTGCTGGTTTCTGTGCACTGATTCGACCATGGAGGCCATTTCGGGACAGAATTCTACAAACTGTTCTGGTTGACACAAGGACTTGAGGTGACCAGGCCTGGAAAAGGGGCTGGCCTTGGATTTTCACATCAACAAACGGTCCTCCCGAGCAGTTGTCTTGCGGGGTCTGCCGGACCTGGGCTTGTCAAAAACATCTCCAGTCTTTTCATATCTTTTTCTTATTCTTTGTACTTGACGCTGAGACACATTGAAGGTCTCAGCCACCTCAGCAGAGGATCTGGTCTTCAGCCTCTTGATAATTAACGCTTTGGTCTCAGGGTGGATCTTAGGCATGTTGTCAGAGGTCTGGTGTCCTGGGGTTCTTTTTATACACTCCCACTAATTGATTGATCAGGACCTGATCACAGGTGAGACTGTAAGCTAGGATTGGGTGCATCATATGACAAGGCGACAAGACTTTTGTCTTGCCAAAATCTGACCTTTCTGTGTTCATTAAATGATCAATCTTTCTTCAGTGAAGCAAATTTATTTTAGTATATTGAGCATAATTTGGGAGTGTTTTAGCTTTCATATGAGACATTTCTAAAACCAATCTATTAATTTTAAAGTCAGGTTTTAAGCTTTTGTTTCTACAAAATGGATAAGCGACAAGACTTTTGTCAGGGACTGTATATTACTGTATGGCGGCGCCCTTAGTCTTAATTCTTAAAATAATTTTTAAGAGGTTCCGTGAGAGAGGCTTGGTGTTGTCCCATGAAAAGAAATACATTTACAAAAATGTGAACGTGTACTCACTTCTGTGAGATACTCTATGTGAAGGTTGTCTTTATAGTCTAACTTCAAGTCTAGTCTAGCATTCAAGTTACAAAGCAAACAACATTTATTAAACTAAATTGGAATGAACTCATTTAAAAAAAATTGAAGATAGAAAATGCTGTGTACTGTTTTATAACATATGTACATTTTCCAAGGACCACATAATCACAAATTTATCAAATATTACATATAGGCTGCAAGTATTCACATGGGTTTATTAAAACCAGGGTTTGAGAAGCAAAAACTCCAACCACAGGGTCACCTTTGTGTCGGTCCCTAAGCCTGGATTAATGGAGAGGGTTGTGGGCAGACTAATGTGAGTAAAATGAGGAAATGGTTTGTTTATAACAGGTTTACTTACCAGACGATGGTTCTTCCTCATCTCCCCTTTAGTCTAAATAAAATAAATATTCAGTTAAACATACGTTAGCAACTCTGCATTTATCCCTGCATGTGTTTTAGACACTTACTGGATTTAGTCTCCCAGTAAGCAGGAGCAGCAGAGTACTCTTCCCCACACCGTTAGGTCCAACGATACAAACTGCAAAAACAAAACATTAAAAAGAGATGTAGTTTTTCCATCAGACCTTTCCTAAATCTACAAAGCCTTTCTTTAAGCCAACTGAAAAGACTTAAAAACAAGACAACCCCATACTTAAGTCTAAAGGACCATTGGCTCCACATAAAACTGTGTATACTCACTTCTGGATTCCATGTCGATACCAAAGTCCACATTCTTGAACAGTGGCTTCTGACCTTCGTAGCCAAAGTCGACACCTGAAAGAGGATAAAGTCAGTCAAATGTAGATTTTGGGGTTTGTTCTAAACGGTGTGCAGGTCTTACTGTGTAGTCCAAGGATGGGAGGGGACAGAGGGGGTGGGTTGGGGAATGTGAACTTGACTGTGTACTCTTTGGGCCTCTTCAAAAGATCAGGGGCCTCCAGGCTCTCTTCCTCCTGAGCACCCTTCTTCTTTCCTTTCTGCTGCTTTCTGGTCAAGGCTTCCTTTGTCTGCTTCTCCTGGGAGCATCAAAAACAACAAAAAAAGATGTTAAAGGTGAGAAGACACTGCTTGGATGGTTTAATTATTTGCCTAAGCTTATTATTATTTTATTTTTTTTAAACGATACAGTCAGTCAGCAGAGGTAGAGCAGGTTGTCCTATAACCCAAAGGTTAGCAGTTTAATCCCTGTTCCCTCCAGTTCATACTGTTGTCGTATATTTGTGTCCTTGGGCAGGACACTTCCCCCCTCCTTGCGTCCAGTGTCTGTGGCTCTGGTAAACGAATGTGTGAGTTTGTTTGGGGGTGGTCAAAGAGGTTGTCAGTATGGCAGCCACCTCTCTGTCAGTCTGCCCCAGGGCAGCTGTGGCCACAGAGGTAGTTTACTACCACCAGTGTGTGACTGTGGAGTCAATGAATAAAGGGATTTATTGTGAAGCAGTTTGAATGCCTTGAATCCTCTAACCCATTATTATCATTATTTAGTCCAGGTCAGACCCATTATGAAATAATAATCCATCTCTCAGACAGCAGAGGGACTCGTGATGATAGCAGCGCAGCGTTCCATTTAGCCTCTCAAATGTTAATGACTGCTCACTTTGTCCAATTTCCACCCAAACTTGTTTTTAGAGTGCACACAGAACCAACCTCCATTTTTATTGGTGCACGTTTCACATTGTGCCGATATTTTTGTCCCAAACAAATTTAACTGTTCCCGGGACGATGGCTTGTTCTTTGTGACTGGTTGGCACGAGGGGCTGTGTTTCTATCGTCTGTCTGGAACTTGAACAGCTCCGGAGCAGGTATGGCCATTCAGCTTAGTTACATTGCTAACCTCAAAATCCAACAAATATTTAGCATGTCAACTCCATTTTAAGCCTCATTGAGATTCCAGATCCTTACTCACAGCCTGTTTGGTGGACTTTCCCCCGGCCTTCAGCTCCTTGAGTTTTTTCTCCTGTTTGTCGTACTGTTTCTGCAGCTCCTTCTGCTTCTGAACATACATCTTCTTGAATGTCACTAGTGAAAAAAGAAAGACATTTGGGGATTATGTCAGTAGGTGTAGGTTTTAGGGGTCCTCCACAGGGCCAGTGTATGGGAAGGCTTCTTACAGTAGTTTCCTCTGTAATAGTAGAGTTTCTGGTTGTCCAAGTGGATAATGTCTGTACACACTTCGTCCAGGAAACTCTGGTCGTGGGAAACTATCAGCAGAGTCTTCTTCCAGCCTTGAAGGTAGCTAAAGGAGAAAGACAAGTTCTTAATACTAAGTAAATAAAATAGATTTTGCTGTTGAGTAAAGTTGTGCTGTGAGAAAAAGTCATCAAAAAAAAAAAATCCTCTTATTAAACAATTTTTTTTAGTGAGGGTTTGGTGGAAATAGCTTTTACTTAACTAAACGTTTCCCAACCTTTATGAACCTTGCTATGGCTCTCTGCGTGCATATGTGACATTCACAATATGTAGCTTCCCCTTTCCCAAACACAACCCACTAAGCAAAGATAATGTGGCAAAGATTATTATCAGCTACTAGCAGCTGAGAAGAGAACTGTCAGTAAAAAGATACACATTGAGTGAATCGTATTCAAAGTGATCAGATTCCACACAGTTGACAAAGTATGGGGCTTACTTGTTGAGCCAGATAACAGCGTTCAGGTCTAAGTGGTTGGTGGGCTCATCCAACATCAGCAGAGTGGGCTCCATGAACAGCGCTCTGCAGGTACAAGAACAACAGTGGTCAACATGTGGCTGTCCCAGACTGAGCCCAAAGCTCCTCTAGCTCCGAGTCTCAAATATATACCTGGCCAAAGAGACTCTCATTCTCCAGCCTCCGGAGAACTTCTTAGTGGGTCTGCTCTGCATCTCAGGAGTGAAAGACAAACCGGCCAAGATCCTCCTGGCTTTGGCCTCAGCGGCGGCTGCTCCGATTGCCCTCAGCTCCTCATAGACCTGACACAAACCATCACAAACCAATGATGAACCATAATTTATGTCCAAGTATTTGTTCGATTATTGTTCTTAATGTATAATAAGAAAATAAATTCCAAAACTACAGTTTAAAAAAAGCTCACCTTCTCGAGCCTCTCGCCCACACAGTCCTCTCCCCTCTCCAGTCGAACCTGCAGTCGCTTTCTCCTCGAGCAGCTTCAGGCGCCTGGTGTCTGCCTTCAGCACAGCCTGCACCGCCGGCGTGTCGTCAGCCACCACCTCTGTTGGGACACGAGCACCATCAGACTAACACGGGACAGACAACATGGGGGGCACAGAAATGTAGAGGAAACTTACCCTGTTCACACAGAAGAACGTCAATGTTGGGCGGAATACTGAGGGCTCTGTTGGCTATGTGTTTCAATAACGTGGTCTTTCCTTTTCTACAAAGGACAGAATAAGACTGATTAAGTTAATGTCCATAGTGAAAACAAGTGCTTCCAGGAACACGGAATAGTAAAAACACTTAAAGTTAGTGTACAGGTTTTAAAGTTTGGAGTATTTTGCAGATTACTGGAAAACATTTAATTCATTTATCCATTTCCTCATTTCACATTGAGTTTTTGATAAGGCTTATAGGCTGGCATTACTTGCTACTATAGCTTTTGTCTCTGGCTACATGTAACCCACACAGGGATATTTTTTATAAATGCATATTTTTCTGTGCGTTTGTGCCTCTCATCCACAAAAGACAAAAGACAAAAGATTGACAAAAGATTGACAAAAGATTAAAAAAAAAAAAAACATTTCCAAAGTGAAGATAAAAAAAAAAAGTTTTGTCTCCTGTGCTCTTGCGCATGTGAATACTGAGAGCAAGGAACGCCCCCACCCCCCACAAAAACAAAACTTTTAATATCCGTGCTTACATCAGTGGTTGACATGACTTGATAACATACACAGAGTGGGTGTTACTGAACTCTTTTCCTCTCTGCAGCTTCTGTGTACTTTACGTTGCACTGTTCGGTTACGTTAATGACATGTTTGAATAGTATGGTCAAAATTAGCGCAAATACAGCCACTATGAATGAATCAGCGCCTTTGTTTGTTCCTCAAATTTAGCGTCATTCATCGCTCTGCCCATCCTCTTCAGCTCAGTGTATAAAATCTTCTCTTCTTACTGTCCTGTTCACATTCATGTCCCATTAATGCTTGTCACTAACTTGAATTACTTTTATTCAGGAGTGTGGCTAGTAGAGGTGTAAGAAAAAATGGATTCTGTTAAATATCTCAATATTTTATGGCGCAATTCTCCCATCGATTCACATTATGGCCAAATAGATTTTTTTATTGAAAATTCCCCTGCGGAGGTCGCTATGTGTATATTGAATTACCGTAAAGCATTTTGTCAATCTCGCGTGAACGTGACCCGAGACTTGTGTTGGGTCGGTGGCAGCTCAACTTGCAAGTGCTGTTTTTGGCTCAGATGCACCAGAGGTGGATAGTGCGTGCTTCAAACACACCACTACAACTCAATTAAACATTGTAAGGACTTTGAAAACTATTAATGAAGGTAAAAATGTTACTTACGTCTGTTTTAATAGGTTTATATCAAAGAAAACAATCATCAGTAAAAACATTGTCAATATGGGCCATGGTTATCCATCAGTAACATTCTAATGAATGTGAAAAAATAAAGACATTTACCCATTTGGTCCAACCAAACCATATCGTCGCCCTGCCACAATCAGAAGGTCAGCGTTGACAAAGAGCTCCTTGCCGTGCGCGGATATGCTAAACCTCTCCAGCTAATGAACAGGACACATGAAAGAGTGTCACACAACAGCGGTGTCTGTTACCTGTAAAGAGAGTGGGGGCAGTGGGTTACCTTGATATCAGAGGCGTTTTCCAGCATGGCCTGTCTGGAGGACAGCTCGGCCTGAGAAATGGAAAAATCTCCCTCCAGAGCGCTCTGAGCACGCACACTGGCCACCTGACGCTCGTACTCCATCTGGAACAGCACACCCAATCAGTTTTAATATGTCTAATAGGCTTTTGACTCTGGGAGTTGACTTTTTATATAGTTTAAACTCGTTTGAACTTTATTTAGCTGTATTAATGCATTTTAATGTTGGCGTACACCTTTAGCCAATTGCAGTTGTATTATGCTTTAGTAATTAAACTGGACTTTATTAAATGTCAATGTACGTTAGGGCAGGGGAATATGTCCAAAAAATTTTTTATTGTATTTTAAAACAATGTACAATTTTAATTTGATTTTGTAGTCTTGCTACTTACCTACAAAAATAAAATGTTTAACTTCGTTTTCTGTGAGGGTTATGCCAACACAAAACAAAAGCAAAAAGCAAAGCAGCAGCCGTGTGTGTTACCGTCGGAGTGAACAGAGTATAGGTTAGATACTTTTCAGTTCGGTCCCACTTTGCTAATTTACACAACACAAGTCTTGCTAAAATACAGAGTAGTATTAGTAAGTATTAGGCACACTATCTCCAACCACATGGCTAATTTAAAAAAATTATACAATAATGTAATCCCTTTTTTACTGTTATCAGCTGCCACCAGGGGACACCCAGATACCCTAGTCATGTCATTAAACCCAGACTAAAGCCTGTTTTGAGTTATTGCCCAGCCCTAATGTATGTAGACTTCAAGTCATAAAACACAGCTAAAAGCCTTTACAAGGAATAAAGAAAACTGTATACATTTTCACCAATACCAAAATAGCATCGTAGCGTTAAATACCAGATTGTTGAAGATACACAAACCCAAAAAGTGGTATTAGACCACATTTTGTTGTCACTTGGAGGGCCAAAATAGAAATGTATTAATAAGCCAAACACAAATATATTTTCGATGTCTCCACTCTATTTTGATCTGTAGAGGTAGTACCTAATTGGAGCCTTGTGAGCTTGTGCTGTTTGACCCAGACCTTTCAAAAATCAGACTTTTGTAAAGTTAATGTGAGGACCAAGAGTGAGGGCACAAGGCTGTTTCTGGGATGTACTGTACAAACCCTCTGTAGTGCAATAGGCCATTAATGGTTAAGTAAGCTCAACTGTCATTGCAGATTAAAGCTGATACTCAGAAAGTCTGAAGCATAATGAAGACACTTATGTTAACATTTTGTATAAAAAAATTATACTGTGATCTGAGGCTAGTCATTTATAATAACATAGGCCTATTGTATCTCTGTTGCTAACTTGGCTAACAAGCATATTTTCCGTTTGTTTATTCATTTATATTGTTGTAGTTTAGGCCTTGTTTTGTATTTTTATACCTGCTAAATAATGAATGTTGCTTAGAGTTCAGTATAACTCCGATAACTTAGGACATGCTTATGTCACTTTTGTGGGGAAAAGTGCAGTAGCTGATGATACAACTAATCAAGTTTTGCCACTGGAGGCAAGGTGGGTTAAGTGTCTTGCCCAAGGACACAACGACAGTATGAACTGTGGGGGAGAGCAGGATGTTGTGATATTTTGAGATGTTTCGAGCGGGGATCAAATCGCCCACCCGCCGGTCAAAGGACGGCCGCTCTACCACTGAGCTACTGCAGCTCCTATTTAAATATTTTATTTTTAAAGAGACTATCTTACTTGTCCAAAATAAATCCCCAAATCTGCATCTGTTCTGAATTCATTTAAAACTCAAAGATCCCTCCACTTTTTGAAAAGCAGCTCCAAGATAAACGCTGTTTTGAGGAGGTTTTTTGGCAAGTTCTGTGACTTTTGACTACTTTAGGCTTTCTTGCACTAGTAAAAATAGGCAGTCGTGGAATGGGTAACTTTGGTGCCTTTGCTCGCTCCTCAACGATGCTGTCTTACAGCACAGGTAAGACCACTGGACATGCTCAACCCCTGTGTCTGTGCACAGCACACCAGGCGCATATACATTATTTGACAGTCTACGTGAACTTTAAGTATCGGAATGTCAAAATTTATTGGCTCTATTTGTATAGGGGTCTATGGGGCAAAGGCGGAACTTAAAATAATATATATTACAGAACACCACTCTACATTACAGTAAAGAACTAGACTCATTTTTATGCATATTTAATTATATTTATTATATTGTAATGTAATTATTTGTATTGTAATGTAATTATATGTATACATAACTTAAGCTTTGAATTCGTAGTATGTTTGCAATTTCAGTTGCAAAACATGACAACCACAGGCGGGCCAAATAAAACCCCTTGGTAGGTCATATTTGGCCTCCGGGCCCCAATTTGTGCATTCCTGTTCTAGAGACTAGAACTGCATGGAATGAGAAAAACACAAGCCTTAACTACTTTGAATATCACGATAACAATATGAGCTGCAATATTTCAATGCTCTGACTGAGTAAAAAATGTTTCATTTGATTTTTGAAGAAAATAAAAAATAATAAAAAAAAATAGGTTCTTATTAAAGCAGGAGCTATATCAATATTAAAGACTGAACCAAGAATAAACGGATCTAAACTAAGACCTTTCTATTTGAATGCACCACAGTTTGATTTAATGCTCTGTTTGAATGATGATTTTGAAGCAAAAAGTAACTGTACATAAAAAATAATGCCATTCTGTAATTGGAATATTGCTGATTGCTGTAACAATAACGTTATACTACATTTCCCTCAATTCATCTTTAAAATATAAACTCCTAAAAGGAACAAACAAATAAGATATCTTTAATTATATTGTACTTGTAAATATTATTGTTTATGTAAATAAACAAAATGTGTATTTGAGAATGTTTACCAGTTTCTTTTTCTTCTTTTTCTCCTTTTTGGTGAGGTTGGCAAACGGGTCGTCCTCCTGCTGCTTGCCCTGCTCGGCGATGACATCCTCTGCACTCTGTTGTTAGTACGACATGACAATGTTGACACTGTTGAGAACAACGTAAATGACCCCAGAGGGGGGACAGACATACCATCATCATGTCCCCGCCATCACTCTCCTCCTCCTCCTCATCATCACTGGGTTCAGCAGGTTTGCTTTTCTACAAACATGACGTTACAGAGGAAAACAAAAAGAACATGAGATAAAACAGGAAATGGAACAGAATCTTGTGAGCAGAGTAAAATTATATATATATTTTTGATCAAATTTATTTCTAGGACGCAACAGAATTTCTGCTAAAGATCTGGGTATAGACACAGGTGGTAATTAGCAGCAGGCCTTCTATAGCAGTTTAATGTACACCAACATTAATCACTGTACCTTACAGCTCTGTCCTCACCTTAGACTGTTTAGGGTCAGCTTTCTTGGTCTTTTTTGATGTTTTCTCTGTGTCCTCATCATCTTCCTCATCAGACGCTGACTATCATTTAAGCGTAGAATGAAAACAAAAATTAGAAGACATTACTGCTGAGAACCACTGTAGGTGAAGAAGTGCTCTTTGACTCTGCTCCATCTGTATTTAGCAATAATTGTCACATGCAGGAAAAGATTTTCACACCCACCTTTACCTTCTTCTTAGATTGATCTTTTTTTTTGCCCTTCTCAACAACCTGTATTAAAGACAGACATACATGCACAGACAGAGCCACAGCTTTAGGAGGACGTCTTCGCAAAGGTACCACTGCTCACAGCACAACCCACCAATACAAACTGACTGCACGACTCCAAAACACATTACACATCCTAATAAGGCAGCATTATTCTGTTGAGCTAATGTAGTTTGAAATAAAATTAGCAATACCTTTTTTGCTGTTTTTTCTTCCTCTTCTGATTCCTCATCTTCGTCATCATCACTCTGCCCCTGACTGAGGGCAGCAAAGATGTTTCCACCCTGAAGAAAGTTAGTGCAGACATGCAGATGCATTTTTGAGTGCAGGGCTCTAGACTAACCTTTGGCACTGGTGCACTTAACTTTATTTCTTAGGTGCACCAGTACAAAGTTAGGTGCACCCAAGTTTGAAGTGTGCTTTAACCATTATGCTCTTCTATAAATATCTGCATAAGCCACAGTTTATAAAAAAGACTCTCTAGAGCCACAGTGTCCACAGACTTATAGTTTACGATTGATGCTGTTGGAAAAAAAATTGAAAATTAAAATAACACAATTTGTATTTCTGGTGTGGAAAAAAAACAACTAAAAAGATAATAAATTCCATTTATGGGCTAATAAATTCAGAAAATGTAGTAATATTTGTTATGTATGATGAGGATTTTTAATGCCAATTAATAAAATAAAATTGGAAAAAATAAGTTGACAATCTTTCTAAGGCATTGTTTGTGTCCAAGGGACCAGGTGGACGACCCAGAGATAAAAATGGTATAAAGTAGCAATACTACCGTTTAAATCTGCAGCCCATTATTACGGTTCATCAAATCTCACAAATTGAAATTTATATTATGGTGTCAAAACACCAGTTAATCAGACAAGTTAAGGACATGGGTCAGGGTTACCACTCAAAGTAAAAAGCTCAAACTAAAAAAAGCATATACACTAAACTAAAACTGCCTCAAAGAGCACAGATCAAAACAAAATAAAAACGTTTTAGTTTTTTTTTCAGGACGTTTTAGTCAATAATTCAGATCTTTTCCATGCCTCAAAACCTCTAAATTCCAGCTTGTGAGTGCAAACCCTGTGGGCCTGTGTGTGAAAGTGCTGACAAACCTTATTCTTCTTGTTGCCTTTACTGGGGGCGATGACTGTGGAGAACAATTGAGTGGACTTAATTTCAGGTTTCACAGCACTATCTTTTTTAGATTTAAAACCCATCTTACCAGGCTCCTCTTCCTCATCACTCGCTTGCATCGAGAGTTTTTTCAGCTTCAGCATCACGTCTTCGTCTGCACCACCTGCATCTCCTCCTTTGCCTTTCCGCCGGTCTTTCTTCTTCTTCTGAGGCTGAAAGATGTATCTAATATGTCATCAATAAATCTTATGTCTAATATAGGATTTCTGTGTTTGCTATTGACAAGCTAGAGATTTTTTGACCTCCTCTAGGGTTGCAGAAGTAAAAAAAAAAAAATAGGGAATAATAGAGAAACTATGTTTTTTTGTTTAAACTGAAATGTATCTATAAAATGGTTGTTTAGCCCATATGGAATAATGATTTCTCCATTTGTTGTACATTACATGATGTCACACAAAGTTGGAGCTGCATGTCTTACCTGCTTTCCTTGTGCATCTTTGACAGGTGCCTCGTCTGTCTCTTCTACTTTGCTCTCTGTGGAGAGATCCTCAAAGAACTAAATGAAAGCAGAACAAAGCACTCACTTTTAATGAACATAAACTATATTTTATTAGCTTCTAGTCTGCCACAGGACAAGGGACTTAGGGAGATAGTCTAAAAATATCAAGTAATTTTGTGTGATGTTGTATAATTTGTTCACATCATCAACAACAAGCATAACAGAGGTGAGGAGAATACTGATTATCTCTTTAATGCCTTTTAGTGACTGGGATACAGTGGCAAGAAAAAGTATGTTAAACTTTTGGAAATTCATGGTTTTCTGAATAATGTCTTAAAATGTGATCTGATCTTCATTCAAGTCAAGGTTATTGACAAACATAATTCTGATTTTTTTTATGTCTTTATTGAACACACCCAGTCAACATTCAAAATGTCAATGGAAAAAAGTGAACCATTAGAATTAATAACTGGTTGACAAAAGGCAGATTTTGTTTTTCTGAAGCCATTCTGTTGTGTATTTGCTCCAATGTTTTAGGTTGTTGTCCTGTTGCATCTCCAACCTTCTACACAGTTTCAGCTGACATACAGACTCACATTATCCTGAAGAATTGTCTGATATACTTTGGAATTCACCTTTCCCTCAATAATTGAAGCTGGCCAGGCCCTGATGCAGAAAAGCAGGCCCAAATCATGTTTCCTCCACAAGATTTTTACAGTTGGAATGATGTTTTTTCCTAATAATTCCGTCTTATTTTCATCAGTCCACAAAACTAATTGCCAATACCAGTGTAAATGTGCTTTTTTTGCAAACTTCAGGTGTGCAATAATGTTCTCTTTAGTAAGCAGTGGCTTCCTTCATGGTGTCCTGCCGTGGATACCCTCCTTGTTCAGTTTTTTATATATAGTTGACTCATGAACAGAGATGTTAGCAAGTTCTAATGATGCCTTCAAATCTTCTGTCATTCGGGGTTGTTTCTTTACCTCATTGATCAGTCTTTATTTGTGCTCTTGGTGTCATTTTGACTGGCGCCCACTTCTTGGTAGAGTAGAACAGTCCCAAAGCGTCTTTATTTGTATATTTATATACCAAGACATACACACATGGATATTGTTGGTACCCCCCATTATAAGAAAAAAAAAACAAATGGTCACTGAAATATCTTGAAACTGTCAGAAATGAACACAAATTTATTTAAAATTAACAAATGATGTTTCTTTTGAATTGTATACAACAGAATCAAAAAGCTATTTCCACCTTTTAAAAAAAAAAAACACTTTTTTATGATTTGCTTTCAACAGGGTAGTCTGCATTGGTCGCCTTCCATTAAATCCACTTTGACTCAATCAGCGATGGATGGTGCGATCTGATACCTTGATCTTGAAGTTTACCACTTCTTTTTTCAATCTCTTTGGTTATCATTCAATATTATCCATCGGTTCAATTTGTCATCAATTTTCCACTTGCGGCCACGTCCAGGTAGGTTGGCTATAGTCCCTTGGACCTTAAACTTCTGAATAATATGTGCAATTGTAGTCACAGGAGTATTATCAAGCGGCTTGGTGATGGTCTTATGGCCTTCACGTTTAACATGATCGTCTATAATTTTCTTTCTAATTTCCTGTGGCAACTCTCTCCATAGCTTTCTGTGGTTCATGTTCAGTGTAGCCGCTGCTTACTAAAGAGAACATTATTGCACACAAAATGATACCAAACAGCACAGTGACTTCTTTTCACCCTTTAAATAGGCAGACTAAGTCTTCAATACAAGTTTGAAGACACCTGTGATGCTGATTAAAAGGACACATCTTTGTTTAACATGTCCCTATGGTCAAATTATTTTCATTCTTTTCTAGGGTTAGAGTCTGGCTAGTTTCATTAGTTTTTAGTTATTTTTTTGTATTCTGTTGAACCACAATTCAAAAGCATGTCTAATTTTGATTTTTCAATTTTCAGTAAATTTTTATTTCTTATTACTTTTGTCAGTTTCAATGTATTTCAGTGACCAGTGAACAATTTTGTCCATGTGTGTTTATCAATGACCAACTCTCTTAGCCAGGCTAAGTGACCTGCCTTATGTCAAAGCCCTCAAAGACAAATATGCATGATATTAAATAAAGAGCACAACAGCAATATGGAGATTTACCACCGTAATGAAGAAATAAAGAACAAATGTATGTAGAAATCCAGTCAAAGGGCAACTTACACTCTTTTTGCTCTTCTTATCTTTCTTGCCTTTTTTGACAGTTTTTTCTGTTGGAGAGGAAAAATCTTTGTTAATCTCATCAAACACCACTGTACATGTACATGTGTGTGTCTGTATGTGAAATGTGTCATACAAAACTGTGGATGAAATTGACAACACTGTAACAGTACGCTCTTACACTGAAATTGCATCATTGAGAAGTTCAGCCTAGCTCAGCTAAGCTTTTGTAGTTTAAAAAAAAGGACCAGTCAATTCATTTGATTTAAATTTGCATGAGAAGCAGCCAATTAATAATAAAGACATGTTTCATAGCTAAATAACTAGCTAATTAAACGTAATGTAGTTTGCTGACAACAAATATTTAAGCCAGGGACAGCTTTCTGACAAACATTAGCTATACACATGAGAACAAAACTAAGTAAAAATAAAAACTTAGACTCTTACTAATTTGATGGTAGGTATGTGATTAAAATAGCTAACCATTATTTATTACAAAATCTTTGTTTGGTAAAATTGCTGATGCTACCCAAGTTGCTCTATGAATTCAACCTATAACTCAGCTAGTTTTTAATCCAAAAGGCTAAAATAATAGAAAAACACAAAAGCAAAGTCTCAGGCTATACACTGGATATTTTAATTTTGAGTATGCCCTGCGCAGTGCTGCTACAGTGTTAGCTGCACCATTAAAATGCTACTCAGCTTTTTGCTAGCATATGACAAGCTAGTTAAATGTTAACATTACCTGCCGCCACCGGCGGGCCTTCATCATCCACCCACTCAGCTTCTTCTTTTGCTTTTTTGGGCATAATGATACCTTATTTATTTATATATAATAACACTTCTAAAACTGTTTGCAGATGTGTTGTACAGCCACACACATGTCATGCGGCCCATCCAACCAGCAAAGCTATGGGATGATGCCGGTCATTCTACTTCTACAAAATGACACAATAGTCAGGTGCAGTGTCTCCCTCTGTAGACCGGAGAAGGCAGTGCAAACTACAGCCGCGAGAATGTTCTCGACAGCCGAAGCTTTTTTTGGGAGCGAGCCGTGGCATACGGGTCATTCAAGGATTTAGGATCAACATAATAATATACTGTATATACATAACCCCTCCCTCTAGAGATATAAGCTCAGCTCTCGTATCAGTTGAACTCAGAATTGACAAAGTCTATTGGACAAAAGATAAAATGTCTTCACCTTGAAAACTATGTCCAGATGCCTTTTGCTTTAACCTGTTCTTCACCAACATATAGGAACAATTTCTTTTAGTTGTCAGTGTATTTCTTCACAAAATACATTTAATGAAAAAATAACAACATTTCACCTTTTGTATCAAACGAATCGCTCCTGTCGTAGGATACTACAGGCATAGACATACATAAGAAAGGCTAGATGTCTCACGGCGCAGTCTCCGACGGCATCACCGGCGGCCATCTTGAAACAGGCAAGCTTCCTATCGGACTCCATGGTACCTGATGTAAGGTGAGTGATCTGCACGAACATAAATACTTTTATCTCGCTGAAATCTTGACGGATTTACAAAATGTTTGATTTCTTACAAACGTTAATAATGTGGCTATAATTCTGGATGCGTGAACATGTTGAAATTGCAGCTTTTCTTTTCGAAAGACGACTTAATCGTGCAGCATAGTTGTGTATCACGGCTAACGTTACTTGTGCAAGTTATCAAGGCTGAGACCACCATCGAGCTGTTCAGTTATAGTTTTACTGACACCAATAACGATTTTATGACAACTATTTTTTTATCTAAATTACAGTCATTGTGAATGTGGTTGTAGTTATTAGCTGGCTTTGAGTGAGACCTAACGTTAG
Source organism: Neodontobutis hainanensis (assembly GCA_024349245.1). Lineage (NCBI taxonomy): Eukaryota > Metazoa > Chordata > Actinopteri > Gobiiformes > Odontobutidae > Neodontobutis > Neodontobutis hainanensis. The sequence goes on from JALDNG010000250.1 coordinate 305,983, forward strand.
TAGTTACAGGTTAGCTGCTACCCAGCAATTTTACATCAGTGGGAGAGGCAGAATTGCTCTTTCTTTTCAATATAACTTAAGTTGCACATGATTTCCAATCGGTTTGGTTTGTTAAAAACATCTTATTATTTTTATTTTTGTGTAAAATGTGTTTTCTGAAGACATGCACAATAACCCTAACCCTAAGACATACACAGTACCTGGAAGTGTCACAAACCATTTTGAGTATATAGAAAAATGCCTGTATTTGTATCTGTTTGCCGAATTTATCACCACTGATACAGTCTGAACTGTATGATAATGTCATGCAACTTAATTTATATGGAAAGATCATTCAGGGGTGGCTAGTTCAGTTCTAGTTTTTTTTTTTTTAAGCATAAAACATTTTTAAAGCATGTATTTAATATCTGTGTACTATACTCCATATATCTTTTTTTTTTTTTTAAGGTGGCTGGAATAACAACCCTAATGCCAGTTCAAGTACATCTTCAGGAAGCTGATGGCCCGGTGTGGGGTTGGTAAACCATGCAGAGGCAATGTGACAGCACAGGATGACACAGAGTCCCTCCCAGCTGTCATTGTCACCTCTACAAGCCTGTCAGCTGTAGATATGTCCTCTGCAACAAATGAATAAATAGACTTTTGTGTAATTATTCCATATTTTGTGTAGTAATTCTATATCAGAACCCTGATATACAATCCAAATAGTCTACAAGAAACTTCAGAGTGTTACCAAGAGGTTACCACACAGTAAGCCTTTATTATGTATGTCTATCTTTTGGGTAACCAAAAGTCCTATGGGGAGTTTCGATAGGGCATTTTACAAAACGCATGAGCATACCTTGGCAAATCAATGGTCTAAAGTACTCATATTTCATTCTATATGGATCTGCTTTTGTACACAGCTTTACAAGACCTGGTGCTTGGGCTCAGTTGTGTTTCTACAGTCATATCAAGAGACCTAGAAGCTGAAATGTGGTCAGTTGAGATGCTTGTTATCCAGCAGAAAGAAAAACAATATTCTAGCCTCTATAACTCTGTGCAAGTACTTCACATAATTATTCTGATTGTTTCCTAAGAAACTACAGGGTCTCAGTTTTCTAAAGAGGTCAGGCATTTGATGGTAGGCAAAAATAGCTGGGAACAGTGATCTCTGAAGTAGGCGCAGTGCAATGTCAAGGGGAAAAGCCTAGTAAATGGCCCAATCCTCAAGAAGTTAAAATAAACGTAATAATTCAAATTATCTTATTATAATAACATTATAAAAGTGTGTGTGTGTGTGTGTGTGTGTGTGTGTGTGTGTGTGTGTATATATATATATATATATATATATATATATATATATATATATATATTCATTCCTTGTGTGTATATTCATTGCATCTCTATGTTCTGTTCAATGTTATTTTCATATGGAAGTCCATGGTTATAATTATTCATAAGTATGCAGTGTCATAAGTATATCTTTGACGTTTATAACAAACTAAACTGTTTAAAAATCGGTAGAAAATTTAGCAAGTTATGGTTATTTAAAAAGTACATGCACCATTAAAACACAATGTTACGAGTGAGCAAGCTGCCTGTGACAAGATGGCCGCCAGTTGCGGACGTCGACCTCCATTGGCCAACAGCGCGGACGAGACATCTAGCCTTTCTTATGTATGTCTATGACTACAGGGCTGCAAAACAATGTGCAAGTTAGATTCTTTACATAAAACTGTCATAGCTAGCTTGTTAGCTGTGGAATGCGGAGGGGGTTTATCTACATAATTTGTCATTATCATGATTTAAGAATAATTGAAAATAATTTTTTCAGAAAATGTTTTGTAACAGGTTTTAGTTGGTTAAAAGTCACAATCCTTTAAGACTAAAAATATTGGGACAATACTCATTTAGATTTTTTTTTTTATTGAAAAGTAATTGAACATTTTTTTGATTTAGTAGCCCACATAATCACAAAACGAACGAATGCATTTTTAATGTGCAAGTTCCTCTTCAAATATGTATTTTAGGTGCTTGAGTTGAGATACATTTAGTATTTTGAATAGTAATTAGGATTTTTTCTATTTACAATTTAATTTTGATTTGTAATATTAAACATTTTGTAAATTATAAGGGTGGACCTTAAATGTAAAATGTAACGGTTACAAATTGTGTCTTCAAGAGATTAAAGACAGAAATTATGGGACAATGTCACACACTGACAGAATAAATTCAAATACACAGGGACTAATTTTAGCTTTCCTGTTCTCTCCCATATTTGTCTCGCTCGGTGGTGGTCTGTCCCACGGCCGTGAAGGCAGCGCTGTGACCTCACTGCGCGAGGCGTGTTTGGCTCTGTGGCTCTGTGCAAGGACACACAGGACTGAAATGACATTTGTGTAACTTAGCTACGTTACTTTCTATCGCTGTTTATGTTGTTATGCTTCATGTGAGCGCTGTACAAACTTGGACCTGGGAACCACTGCACCTAAACAGACTCCAGCGTCCTCTCGTCTGTAAAGGGTAAAAGCTGCAGTTATTGTAAAGCCGGTGGTTAGCTTAATTATTAGCATGGCAACACACTTGTTAGCTTATCAAGCTAGCAGCCGATATACTATATTAGAGTAAACCGAGCTAAAGCTAGTTAGCTGATAGCCATGTCAGACTAATGTCAACATTGAAGAGAAGATCATTATTACTCCGAACTTGACAGTAATTAAAATAAATAAATAAATAAATGACACTACCACACGGCTGTTGCTTTAAATTCATGGGTTCGGACTGTTAAATACGTTTAAAATCTCAGTACAGTACAGATAAAAATGTAACCAAACATAACAGTTGTAAACATTAAATTTAAATACTTAAAATAATTGAAATTGTGTATGAAAGTTAAGCACGCTCTGTAGTTTAATTCTTTTGTATCTTTTTGAAAATTTCTGAGGCATTAACTGACATTTTTTATTCACTTTAATCCTCTGAAATGGCTTATGTTGTCATGTAGCATCTTTAAAGAAAGGAGTTGCTACAAATACTGTAAATGAAACATTGAGTTGGATCATATAAAATAGAAAATGCAAAATTAAAAAGGATTATATGAACCCAAAGCGTAGAAGCTTAGCAAAGTTTTAAAACAAATAATTTGCAAATGTATTTTATTTTCTCCTGTTTTGTTTTCATTCTCAGAAATTATTGGGCTGAAAGTAATTGAGCTAATGTTCTGAAGCATACTTGTATGCAGTAATTCTGAATGAAAAATGTATGTTTCCATTAATTTGCTTTATTCATTTCATGCAGTTTAGTTGCTATTTTTTTAAAGGTAAAGTAACAGCTTAAGTGATTACCTCAAACTACTTTGCAATAGTTTCAACCTGCTGCTCTTCTAATGTCCTGTATGGCCTCTTTGCATTAATGGAATTTCATTAGATGTCTTAAATTCTCGTGTCAAGGTAATTGATTCCTAACTGGAAGTATGGTGCAAGCTTCTGATTGTATACTTGTGGTCTGCTGCTGATCATGTGCTCTCAACCAATGCTAGTCAGAGGAGGCAAAACCTTCAGGTCCGACCAGTCTGTGGCCCCAACTTAAAGTCTGCTAACTCGACGCTGTCCTGTCTGTGGCTTCAGGTTGGCCTGAGACCTGGGATTCTCCGCAGTCATAAGATTCTGGGCTGTGCGTGTGTGGCATTGTGCAGCTGACTTTGGTGCAGCGTGGGATGGTCAGTTGGTGACTGGGGTGGCCTTGGCCCCGGTGCTGGATGGCTGTGAACAGAAGGGGCATTGCCTTCTGGATCGGTTGTGTCCGCAGCCAAGGCAGAAGGCAGCCCATCAAGACGCAACATCGCATTGTCCATCAGGTAAGAAAGGATGACCTTTGACAGTTTTAATCTGCGCAGATGCTGCAGACAAGCTGGAGATACAATTCCTACAACTCACTTAAAATGTTCGGTTAGGCTTTAAGGCACCAAATTAAAGCTAATATTTTTCTCCTTTGTAAAACCCAGTATATTATATTGTGGCACCTTTTTTCACCTCAAATAATGTTTTGAAAGTCTGTTTCTTAACTTTTTTGGTACTTTCAGGTTGTGGACGGACAGGTGACCCATCGGACGCAACCCCTGAGCAGTGCATCATGGGCTCTGGCGCCGCCCAACAGTCTGAGGTACCAGAACATTAAACGCCCGGCCTTGTCTCACCCCTTCAGTCTTGCCAGCCAGTCGCAGAAAGCCGGGTGCCATGACAAGGAGTGGGAGGAGTCGGCACTCAGCATGTGCGTGGTGGTCCGTCAGGGCGACACTGAGGGCCTGTTTAATTTGTGGCCCTCTGCCCTGCCCTTCCCTTTAACCATTGTGGATGGTAGCCGAGTGGACGACATAAACGTGGGGGCCAAGTCTGACGGCCCCGAGACTGTCCCGAGAGAACACGGATGTTTCCGGAGCCTGTTTGAAGCGGAGAAATGCCCTGCGCCTTTCATGTACGGCTCTCACTTTTACTGTTTTCACTGCCCCGCTGTGGAGCCGCTGCTGAAATCCAACCAGCTTTTGGACTCGAAAATGGCCTCGTTCTGGAGCTGCCCCTGCTGCTTCCTACCACTCTGTGTAGCCCTGCGGAGAAGTTAGAGGGCAAGCCGTCCGATGGGAACAGCGAGGAGGAGCAGAAACTGGCGCTGATGTATGAGAGACTTCGAATAGAGGTGGGAACCGGTGTTTTCTCATGATGCACATCTAACTAGGGCTGCTCAATTTATCGTAAGTAGGTATAGGATAAGGCTGAGTCATTCTGCTGTGTGAAAAAGTGATCACTATTTTGTCCTTTTATCACTAAATTCTTCATCAATCTTCCACTTTTAGTGTACTGCTGCTCATAGAAGCTCAAGTAAGTTCACAGGACTTTAGGTGACGCATTAAAATATTCATGAACTTATCTATGGAGAGCAAAAAAAAAAACAACGAACAACTTAAAGGCATCCAGACAAGAAAAGACATTTATTTTTGTATAGCCCAATATCACAGAAACAGCCGCCTCAAAGGGCTTAACAGACCACACTAGACCCTCCATCAGGGTGAGGAAAAAAACCCAAAAAACAGCAAACTACACATCATGCAGCAGGTCAGAGTTTTGCGTCTACCCTAGGAGGAGATGGATAAGAAAAAGAAGGGCTAAATACTACTGCAACAATAGGCAGGTGTAATATTTATAACATTAGAGTTGTGCATTGTACCTACAGCTACAACCAGTGTAAACATATACTGTACCTATGATTATCAGTCTCCATACGTTTGGTGAAATAAGTATATTTTGAGTTTGCTTTTGAAAGCCTCAACAGAGTCAGCTCACCGCACTTCCACCGGGAGCCCATTCTATAAAAAGGGGGCTCTGTATCCAGCAGACTTCTTCTTAATTTGAGGAAGTTGAAGGATGTCAGCATCCTGAGAGCTACAATTCATTATTGTGTAGAACTGAGCACAAATGGGAATAAAAATATTTTACAAAAAGTATAATAGCATTCTTAAAAAACTATATGTTCCAGTTTGTAGCTTGCACAGTAACAGAGTGATAAATCATTTAGGCAGTTCTTGTAATATAACCTGAGAGGACAAGACATAAAAGGACGACACATTCAGAAACTATTTAACACAACTCATAAACCTAACCATTTGAGCCATTTCGACTCCTTCCCTTTTTCTGATGACCATAGACCATTGTAATAACTTGGATCAGAGAAGATGAGCTTTATTTGTCACATGCACAGTTAGTACAATGCACAGTGAAATGTATTTTTACCTGCAGCAATAAGAAGCACCCTGGTTGTAGTTTAGTTGAATAATTGGGTTGCTTTAAGATTCAATTGAGGAGAAAGGCACGAGCACTGACGTGTGGTCAGTCTGTTTAAAGCAGCACCGCTTTTGGCCAGCAAATAGCTCTGTAGTGTTTTGTTGATGTATGTCAGGATAGTGTAATGTGAATGATTCTATGTAAAGATGGATTTTGAGTTTGGTTGTTCTTTTTTTAACCTGTTATTTAAGGGAAGTTGCAGAGTGTGCAATGTGCATGTTCCATATATGTGCCTGGTTCCCAATGACATATTTACAAAACTATTTATTTACCCACCTGTGTGAATCTTGCACCATTGAAACAATTCTGCAGGCTTGCCTGGTGATTATTTCTATACATATGGCCAGCCCCTCATTTCAAATATTTGCAAAGCTTCTTTGTAAAGCAGAAGAGTGATCCAACTTGCTGATCTAACTTGTGTAAGACTGTGTGGAAATGGCAAGAGCTATTTGACCTGTATTGTCATGAAATTATATGTTATGTGTTCATGAAAATTTTACCGCTCACTTTCCATTTGTCTTGCAGCTTCCAAGTTTTTTCAAGGAGAACCATGACTACAGCATGTACTCTCTGGATGTGGAGTTTGTCAACGGCCTCCTGAATACCAAAAGCAGGTACAAACCCTATAATCTCTCCAACGGTTGAGGCACTTTTCATCTCTGAACCGACCTGCTGTGTGTGTGCAGAGGTCGTGTGGTGTATCAGCTCAGCCTGGCCCTGTGGCGCTTCCTCTGTCTCTGTTACTACGCTGAGGCCCACCTTGAGGTACTGAAGCTAACCAAGCACAGCGAGGACAGCACGGTCAAGGCTCGCTGGAGGATCAGGGGCATACCCTTCCACAGCCTGTTACTGCGCTTTTACCTCAAAGACAAGTCCCACCTCTTCAGGTAACACCCACCTCGCACTGTAGGTCTGTTTTGTGTTAGTATTATAAGTAACACAGGCTTATTTTTACTGAGTCATATTCCAAGAAATAATGCTTGCAAACATTCATTAACAACTCAGTCTGCTCTATATACTGAAGCACGTGGGAAGCCAGTGGTGTCACTAGTGTAGTATGATCTGGATGACTGAGAACCTCGATAGACAAGGCACTACAGAATGTTGTTAAAGTCAAATGTATTGTTTTTCAGGACCTTTGATGCTTTCTCCACTTTTTACATTGGGCAGGATGGGCTCATTCACTGTCACAAAGTTGAAAAGGTCAGTAGCTTTTAATGCCATGATGGATTTTCTAAAGTAATGTACAAAACCCAATGTGTGTCTCTCTTGCTAAAAAAAAAATTCTAGGTTTCTATTATACATAATAGATATTCTTTGTAAAACTGCAGCACAAAAGTAACCCACTGTTGAAGGTCCTAGAACCTGGCGCAGGGGCTAACCTGTGTAAAGGTCAGTATATTTCTGAACTAATTATTGGATATTCATAAGAAAACTATTTTTAACCTATTCACATTAGGTTTGCAAAAGAAAAGGATAGGCTTCCAGAACTGATGTGTTTCATGAGGCTGTGAGTAGTTCTGGTGCGAGCCATCCAGATGCATATCTTTGTGTTCAGTGTGCATATAGAGACTTGAGGGTATATTTAAATACATACACAATAGACCAAAGGTCATTAGTCTCCATAAACAGTTCAACTTAACAAGATGATTTTGGCCAAGGTCAACCAACTGGCTATGTGTGTGTGCTGTCAGTGTGTGGGTAGAGAATGTAGATTTGTAGCTGCTTTATAGGTGTATTTAGGCTACAGTGGCCAAATCTCAAACCAGTCAGTGTGGTCTTCAAAGTAGTTTAGTGTTTCACATTGTTTTACAAATGTTCTTGTGTGTTGTGACATGTTTGCAAAAGAGTGAGCACTTGTCTACAAATCTCTACAAAAAACACTTATGTGTATGTCTCACAGAACAAAACCTAAACTCTGATTCTGAGTGAATTCTTCAGTTATCACAATCTATAACCATTGTTGCAAAATGCCTCCTTTAGTTTTCTAAACTTTTCAATTCCACACATTTGTACATATACTTCTTCTTTCTGGAGGTGGGAGTAATCAAACATCAGTCACTTGAAAAGACATCAGATGTTTGTTTGTTTATTGGGAATAACCTGTCACTGTCATGTTGTAGGTGATGCCCGCCCGGCCCCCATCCTTCCCGCGTGACGTCCCTCTTGGCAGGGGCTCTGGTGGCTCTGGGTTTACAGGAGCACCGGCCCGCTCTCAACCTCCTGCCTCCGCTGCTGTCCTCGCTCCGCCAGGCCAGGGGCTGAACCAACAACCTCCCAACACGACTCTGAGACAATCCCCCCAGTTTGCCAAATACAAACATCGTCTTCTTTAGACACTGCTTCCTTCTCCTGCTGCATGGGAACAGCACTCTCATCCTAGTGAACAATAATGCAACCTTTTGTCACCTCTTGGCTTTACTTCTGCAAATAAATGTTCTGGATTCTGTGTGAAACAAATCTCCATGTTCCTGTGCAAAAATATTTATCAAAACCAGAGGAGATAGAATTTGAATTGCCAAAGAATCAGAGCGTACATCATGGACCTGTACAGAGATTAGGAATGAGACTGAAAAGAAAGAGGCTTCTGGGAAAGTAATTCCTAGCTCTCAAAAGTATATCCATTTCTACTTTAGAGGAAGACATGGCTCTATGATACTGAGCCATGTCTGAAAGTCAGTCACTCCTGTTAGAAAAGGCAATTGCTCCAAGTGACCTCTTTGCCCAAATCTTAAAATGTAGCTGTGAACACTCATAAACATACAACTAAAAAAAAGTCAATTTCAACTGGGCTCAATCAGTTGCCTTTAAAAATTAAAGCGGGCTGTGTGTAAGATGTGATTTAGTTGGCTTGTGATTTGCCATAAAGTGACAAGAAAGATGGGTTATGGCATGTTTGTAACTTAATAATCACTGTCACTGTTCTGTCTTCTAGTGGTAAAAACAAGAATGACTCAGCAGAAATGTGTAACAATAAAACTGGGATGGTAAATGCTATTAGGACAGTTCATAATGGCTCCAGTCAGACCTGGTGTTACAAATCCAGACTGATCTAATGTGGACAGCCTTAATGGAAGGTGTGGATGGACTCAATAGATTTGAGGTGTCTGTTCTGAGAATTTTTGAGATATTTAGATTTTGGGTTTAGAGATTTGAATGAAATGTGGAACACATTTATTACGAATATAAAGTTTAAAGACATCTGAAATAATGGTAATAGGTTATCTAAGAATACGTCTGTGGAGGTTCTCAGTCACGGCCATAGCTGCCAACACTGCCCCACCATTGGTCCAAACCTGCTGCGGGTCAGGACCAGATGGATATTTGAATTCACAATCCCCTCCACAATCCAACTAATGATCAACACAGTCGTGATGTCTACACGTGTGATCATTAAAAAAGTGTTTTAAATCAGAAAGAGTCCTCAAAGGGAAATTCAGGGAAAAAAGAAATCAGAAGCTGGTGTAGTTTTTGGAGAAGGATATGTTGTATATGTGAAGACAGATTAAAATGAAAGGTCTACAGTATGAGATGTGTTTGTATGTCACAAATCTCACCACTCATCTTTGTCAATTTTTTTAACTATCTGCAGCTTTACAGCCTTCTTATCTGTAAAACAAAGATGATTTATGGTAGATCTCGGCCCACTTTTTTGCCCCCAGTAGCTGATCTCAGCATGTCCTCCTGGTTTAGCAAGGGAGGATTTGTGCGTTAAGAAATATTTTGGTTTAATCTAAGAAAGATATATTTGTATAGATTACAGCATCATGAAAGTGCATTAGATCTCATTATTTAAACAAGACAGTTGAAGGCTCACAGTGCGAACATTCATGGATCGATTCAACCTGAAAACTTGTCTACATTTTCTGCTGCTGAAGACTCTCAAACAACTCGAGTGTGCGCCCCCGGTTCAGTAAATGCAACAGATGGATTCTAAAAAAGCCATAGGAAGTGGTTTCTGTTGTTACTGGAAGAGTATTGGAAGTGAGGGGAAAGGGGATTTGAAGGGAAGTGTAAAAACATCAACCGTCCGTTCATTAGGAACTGAACAGTTCAAACAGTTTAAACTCAAAAGCCCTGGACATGGCGGAGTTTAAAGCTTAGAGCGCGATCTCATTCTCTGCAGTGGTACTTTATTTATGAGTTATGTACATAATTTAAAATGATGTATGTTGAACTGTTTTATAAGATAAGTTAAAAATATCTGACTGAGGGGTGGAAATGACAGAAATAAATCAATCAAACAAAAAATGTGGTAAAACTGCATGTGAAAACTTGCAAGTGAAGGATTATGTAAATTGATAAAAGTGTGAATTAAAATTAGTTAATAAAACTGCATGCGTCATTTCTAAAACAGGGAAGATTTACATTTTTGTAGATGAAATTTGTCTAGAATCATTACATTTTTTTTGGCCCATTTTATTAGTTTTGTTTGACACAGCATGTCATAAATCACACCTTGCAAAAAAATTCTGATCAATAATTTGGGTATATATATAAAAAACTGTCATCCAAGTTATTTCTTTTTTTAAGCAAAAAATCTATTATAAATCTTTATTATTGATTGAGAGGCTTTTTAAAAAAAAAAAAAAATCAGGAGCTATTTTTTTGAGGCTCTATAGATTGAGCCTTGGTCTTGAACTCATTTTTACTCGGTCTTGGATGTTAGAACCACAACTGGCACTTGGCCCTTGGACTGTATGAAAACTTCAATTATTTTATATTCAGTAAAAACAATTGTTCTAAATCTGACTTCTTGCCCAAACACTACTCCATAAATTTTGACTTTATGACAAAAAGTAGACTGGACTTTTCTTTGTTTGACCAGTTGCATTACCATGTCTCATAGTCTGGACTTGGCCTCAATGCCTGAGATTCTTGGTCCTGTTGTGGTCTTGATATGCTCAGGTCTCGGACATGTCTCAGAGAAGGAAAAAGTTAGCAATGTGATTTGATGCAATAGCCTATAGACTCTGGAAGTTTTCAAGGTGAAGACGTTTTGTCTCTTATTCCAAGAGACTAACTGATACACAAGAGCTGAGCTTTAGGTGTTGCACAACAACACCTGAATGGAAGTGTCATTAACAACTCACCTGAGCCTCTCACATCCGGAGTCACACTGTCCTTTCAGAGCTAACAACTATGAGACCAGAACAGCCTGGTCCATCAGGGTAGTTTCAGCTCAAACTCCTCCCTCTAGAGATATAAGCTCAGCTCTCTTACCAGGGATAAGACAAAACGTCTTCCCCTTTAAAACCTAGTCCAGCTGCCTTTGCATCAACCTTTTCATTAAGGTGACCTGGATGAATGAGAACCTTCACAGACTAATTTGAATTGATAGATGCCATTTGGCAAATCACATGGAGTTTTATTCACACATTTGACCAATTTACATAATCTTTCACTTTTAGTTCTTAATTCCCATGCTGTTTTACCACATTTAGTTTGATCAATGATCTGTTAGCTCCGCCCCTCATGATTGATCCTCAGATAAACTGTGTTCTATATTCCTGTTATCTCTAATCTTAAAAATGCATAACCCAATTATAAATGTTGGAACAAAAACTGAATATATTTCTCTTATTAATTTGTTTGCCTTTAAATGTTGAAATGACAATGCACAAAACCAGAGTGCTCCACAAGTATCCTCAAAATATTTAAATTCTTGCCTCTTAGCCCAAGAATGAATAAATAAAATAGTTGCTTAGTATTACTAAAAGCCTCCAAACTGTATCTGACCATCGTCTGGTGAAGCAGCTGTACATAATCACATATTCATTCACAGTAGATTCTTAGAGCTTGCTCATTGCTCGCCGGTGCTTCTTGGAGCCAACATGCACTTTTCCAAAACTCCTCTGGTGTCTGCGTCGGTACAGTCCAACTCCTGGGTCAGATTTGTTGGTCTGATGTCGCTTCAGGTTCAGTTGTTCTTATGTGTGACTGACTTGGTTGTGTTAATAAAAGGTATTATAACAATATTCTGTCTCCCATTGAACTGCTAAATGGATTCATTAAGAAAACACTAGACATTGGGAAGGTGAGAGTTGGTTTATTTCACTGACGAATGACCAGATGTTTAAACAATGACAGTTTGACACATTGTTAGAGAGTCCAGTATTTTGTAAATAGCATTTTTAATAGTAACTTTTTTGTAAATCAACTCAAATTTATTGGAAATTGTTTAGATGAATTATGAGCATATGTTTCATAAACCTCAAAAACAATAATGCCATTAAAAATGTTGCTAAAAAAAGCATTGAGTGAATAGGAGATGTAGGAGATGCACAAATATACTGTTTTAAGGTCAGTCAGGTCCGTATTATGTTATATATTTATGTTTAGAACAAGGTCTTTTTCATGTTTTTATAATATTGTAACCTCCTTCTGTGGCAATCCATTCACTGTTACTTCAAAATGGCAGAGGCAAATTTCTACGTTTCTTTGCGGAATGTCTTTATGAGAGGAACATGCAACCAGTTCATTTACCTGATAAATCACCCAATAGCTTCTTATAACGTGGAACCTGTGCTTTAAACCACATTTTCACTGGCCCCAGTCACATGGTTTAGCTTGTCACATTTACTTAATACTGGACTTTCCCTTTAAAGTTCACAGTTTTAGTGAAAATGTAAAAAAATGATAAAAATATCAAACTCCAAATGAATAATGTCTCAAAATTCTACTCTGATATTACAGCAACTAGTGCACAAGTCTTCTTTTATCAACTATGTACAATATGCACCCGTTCACATTCACACAAATAATATACAAGTACAATATTTATATCAGCTACATTTTAAACACTGTACTGAGGTCTACAGTTATGAGTTTTTATATCTGACATTTCAGTATAAAGCTGCAATTCATTTAAAAATAGAAGATAACAGCAGTTTTTTTCAGTCAGTGCTATTGCAGAAAACTTAATGATTCCTCCATAAACTTAACATTAACGAATAACACTATCCTTCACTATGTAGACATGATCAAAAATATTCAATATTATCATTATTTAAATAATCCTCCATATTACACATTATCCTATTACAGCCACTTCAAATGTCTCTCAATATAAAAAAATACCTAAATGTATCTCAAATATTTTCTAGTAATAAGTAACAGTCACTGTGATTGCTACAGATAAAATTAAACCAAAAGAACATAAATGACATTTTGTTTGAGAGATATATACAGTATACCAAATAAAAGTGAAACAGTGTGATTGAGCTGGATTAGAGCCAGAGCAGGTGGTCATCTGTGTAGAAAAGGGACTCTTGTGTTCCACGTCACCTCCAGATGGTCCCTACAACTGCAGAGCACTATTGCCAGTGGCTCTAAGGCCATGTCAGAGCTTAGAACTAATGTCAAATACAAGCTCTTAATGGGTTTCTGTCATTGGCACATACATCAAAACTAATAATATTGTTAAACTACTTTTGAGTTACTGATCAGAAATGGCTCATTACTCAAAAACAAAATGTTCATTGTTTTGTTCCTCGTGTTTTGGTTCCAAGTCTTCAAAAGTGAACCCCCAACTATTCGCGCTAATCACAGTGATTTTTGCTTTTGGCATGGACACACTCAGTCTCCAGCTCCTCTTGCCTTCTCCCCTCATCCTTTTGTCAAATGTGTCACATGTAGAGACCCTTTTACAAGCGATGTCATCCAAAAGACACACAGCCAAAGTGGCCACAGAGGCGTGAGTGCTAAAGTTATTATAAATATTACAGTACGGCTTAAAGAGGGTAATTGTCTGTAAATTATCTGTTTTTTGCCAACTAAAACAGTAAAGCATTGTAAAAATGAAACTGTCTACCTTAGACTTAAATTTCTGTGGCTAATCTTGTCTTGTCAATTGAAAATGTTTTGCGATCCATCTTTTGCCAAAATCCAAATTAAAAGGGTTTAGGCATGAGCACTACTTACTGCCTGGTGTCTTCTGACAGTGAGTGACAAAAAAAACATTACTACTGCTAAAAAACCAGCCTTTTATAACTCCTCCTGGGAGAAAGCTCGGTGAGTCTTGGGGAATCTTTGAGCGGTGTAGTCCGGATGGTCTCTGACTCGCTCTTTGATGTCATTTTTCACCTGAAAGACAAAGAACTGTTACAGACCTGTGCGCTGACAATACGGTAGTAGTGTTCTTTTTCAGTGTAGAAAATGGTACTTGTCTTGTGTACGCCTCCTGCAGCTCGGGCCTCTCCAGCTCCCCCTGCAGGCTGATCGGTCCGGTCAGCGGCAGGACTCCAGCACTGCGTGCGGCACGGCTCACAGCATCAGACAGAGACAGGGGCGGCCCGTCACACTGAGTCGTCTGAAACAGAAACTTCACCTTCAGACTTCCACCTTTAAATTGCCTGTATACTAACCAATGAGTTATTTTTCCTAAACTGTTAAAGATTTAACTAAGACATATTATAGCCCACAGAGTATACATTATAGTTAAGCTTGTAAGTCTGAAAGATGCCCTCAACAGCTCTGTTGCAGAAAAGACCATACGTCCCAGCCCAGCGGCCAATATCTGTCTGTGACCAACAAAAACCCAGCTGTTTTAAAAAGGCATGTGGAGTATGAATGATATAAAAATGAATTGCATTATGTAGTACATCTTAGTCCAAGATGCATTATTACACTACAAATTTGTACTGGTGTAGTAGAACACCCTGGTGAGACAGGATCTTGTCGGATCAGCAGTGAAACTCTGAGCCCACCTTTCTTCTCTTGGCGGGCATCCCGTGCAGGTAAGCGTCCGACAGTGGGGGCTGGGCTTTGATCTTCCTTTGAGACAGCATGTCATGTCTGATGATAGGAACCCACTCCTAATGAACACACAGCACATAGTGACCATCACCCTTTTCTCTGTAGACCTCACACATGTTAGGGTCATTTCTTACAGGTGGAACAGCTGCTGCCCAGGGCTCTGCCTCGGGGGCCGCCTCATCCCGTCCGGTCAGGGCTTGGACTGTGATGTTTCCGGAGGAGGTGGGTAGAGGCCCTCTGTCTTGTCTGTCCCCTGATGGCCCCATGACCTCCTCTGCTGTGGTGGCAGCGGCTGGAGACAAACGCTCCTCCATCTGACGACAACACTGACATTATGAATATGTTTATGAAAGAAACCTTTGTGTATGTGCTGTAAGCGTGGATTCACGTGGTCTAGTTTTGGAAAGTAAATCCAAGACAATTAGACTGGCCTGGTGATTGTGGCTCTCCCGTGGCTGCTCCGTCTCCACTTCTGCTCTCTGGAGATAAGAGATATTGTCAATATGAATATGGAACCCATGATGATGCCTGGAGTGTTTGAGAGCTGAGAGGTTAACCTGTGTGTAGATGACATAGTGCTGCACCTGGTCCTCAGTCACCGGGTTGTGCTCCAGAATGAGGTGCAGCCTCATGGACATCATACTGGTCAGCCAGTTGACTAGACTGGGATTGACCTGTGCAGACATCCTCCTCTGGGCACACACAGACAGAAGTGAAGTTCATACACAGATGACAATATGTCTAACTGTCTTTAGTGAGTCTATTCTGCAGGGCCCACTAAAAAATCATTGTATTTATCACATTTTATTTATTTGCATTTTACACATTTTGCATTAACAATTTGTTTTCTCTCAATTCCAAGGCTGTGTTCTGTATTTGATGGCATCTAGTGGTGAAATTGTACATTGCAATTCCGCACCCTCTCCCTTCATAAGATACACTTATGGTAGCCCTGCAGGGCCATGCTGCAGCGTAGGAACAAACCAAGTAGAAAAAAAAATCTGATGAGCTCACTTAAAATTTGTAGACTGTGATGCTTTGGTATTTTTTATTAAGTTACAGTGTCTGAATGTAAGGTTTCATGTTGATTTACATCTTTATACATTATTTTGTTTTTTACTTAAATTTATTCTTTTCACCCTAACTTCATTTTGGATATATAATCTTTATATATATATATATATATATATATATATATATATATATATATATATATATATATATATATATATATATATATATATATATATATATATATATATATATATATAAAAATTTTTTTTTACATTGTCCATTAAAAAAATACAATGGCCAACCAAATGTTTTGTTGGGGCAAAAAACTACTACTCAACATTCCCATGTTTCCAGGACATGTGTGAAGGTTGTATACACGTGGTGGGTACTTACGATGCGCTGGTTGATGACCGTGGTCAGAGCAGTTTGTTCTCCTCCCAGACAGTACAGGTTCAGAGCCAGGCATTCAAAGAGTGCCTGGGTGCACAGCAGCAGCAGACGAGGCCCAAATGTATGATCTGTACAGAGCAACACACAACTCAGTTCCCCTCTCTCATAATCTATTGCTCATAATATAGTGCTATAAAAGGTTTTCATGCAGCCTAATTTTCATGCTGCCCAATTGAAAAGATGGGGTTGAATTTAACTTGGTGGCACTGGTATGAGGTCACTATTTATGTCTCCTGTACACAACAGAATGAAACAGAAGCCTCCTCTTTAGGAGTTTCTTGAACCAAACAGTGCTCTACCAACCCAACCCGTAATGTGCAGCTCTGTGGAGCGTGCTCATGTTCTATAATATAACATTAATCCTAATAATGTGTTAGAGCAGCACGTCATTGAGGGTATATTCTGTTGTGTGCCTTTACCATTGCAGCTGAGGATGTGAGTGGCCATCTGTTTTAACTGTTGTCTGAGGAAAAACAAGTTGGTCTGAATGATGTCCACTCCCTCACGCACCGTCACTGTGGCCTGCAGACAGAAACACATTATACTTGTACTGTACAAATGGAACATGGAATCCACATGAATTGTGTCGGTAAACTTTTCTTACAAAGCTCTCAGCAATGTACTCCTCCAGGCTGTTAATGAGCTCCTCTGCTGCTATCTGGAAACAGAAACAACCCATCAAATCTTCCAAGCACAGAACAACTCTATCAAGCAGTACATATTAGTAACAACTTTTCCCAGAATTGAGAAAACTACATCTGTAGTTTGCTTGAGAAAACAAAAAACAATAAAGATTAGTTCAAAAGGAAAGATGATGTCTGCTTTCACAATGGTATTTTCAATATTGGACCAAAAAGAGCAACAGACCGGGCCTTTAAGAGAGATACTAGATGGCGCTGTCAGTGGAGGAAATGTGTATACTATATCAAATCATCTGGTCACAATCTAACAGTGCAACTTAATATACATGCACTACATGTGCAGCAAATAAATTCATTACAATGCAGGACCTGTTAAATGTTTGCTGCAAAAAACTAATAGGGAGACTTCTGATAGAGGATGCAATACTGAACAACATTAAGATTGAGAATGTTACTCTGGTGTATGTGTGTGAATGTTGCTCTGGTGTATGTGTGTGAATGTTGCTCTGGTGTATGAATGTGTGAATGTTGCACTGGTGTATGAATGTGTTAATGTTGCTCTGGTGTATGAATGTGTTAATGTTGCTCTGATGTATGAATGTGTGAATGTTGTTCTGGTGTATGAATGTGTGAATGTTGCTCTGGTGTATGAATGTGTGAATGTTGCTCTGGTGTATGAATGTGTGTGACTGTTGCTCTGGTGTATGAATGTGTGAATGTTGTTCTGGTGTATGAATGTGTGAATGTTGCTCTGGTGTATGAATGTGTGAATGTTGTTCTGGTGTATGAATGTGTGAATGTTGCTCTGGTGTATGAATGTGTGAATGTTGCACTGGTGTATGAATGTGTGAATGTTGTTCTGGTGTATGAATGTGTGTGACTGTTGCTCTGGTGTATGAATGTGTGAATGTTGTTCTGGTGTATGAATGTGTGAATGTTGTTCTGGTGTATGAATGTGTGAATGTTGCACTGGTGTATGAATGTGTGAATGTTGTTCTGGTGTATGAATGTGTGAATGTTGTTCTGGTGTATGAATGTGTGAATGTTGTTCTGGTGTATGAATGTGTGAATGTTGTTCTGGTGTATGAATGTGTGAATGTTGTTCTGGTGTATGAATGTGTGAATGTTGCTCTGGTGTATGAATGTGTGAATGTTGTTCTGGTGTATGAATGTGTGAATGTTGCTCTGGTGTATGAATGTGTGAATGTTGTTCTGGTGTATGAATGTGTGTGAATGTTGCTCTGGTGTATGAATGTGTTAATGTTGCTCTGGTGTATGAATGTGTTAATGTTGCTCTGGTGTATGAATGTGTGAATGTTGTTCTGGTGTATGAATGTGTGAATGTTGTTCTGGTGTATGAATGTGTGAATGTTGTTCTGGTGTATGAATGTGTGAATGTTGCTCTGGTGTATGAATGTGTGAATGTTGTTCTGGTGTATGAATGTGTGAATGTTGTTCTGGTGTATGAATGTGTGAATGTTGTTCTGGTGTATGAATGTGTGAATGTTGCACTGGTGTATGAATGTGTGAATGTTGCTCTGGTGTATGAATGTGTGAATAATGTTCTGGTGTATGAATGTGTGAATGTTGCTCTGGTATATGAATGTGTGAATGTTGCACTGGTGTATGAATGTGTGAATGTTGTTCTGGTGTATGAATGTGTGAATGTTGCTCTGGTGTATGAATGTGTGAATGTTGTTCTGGTGTATGAATGTGTTAATGTTGCTCTGGTGTATGAATGTGTTAATGTTGCTCTGATGTATGAATGTGTGAATGTTGCTCTGGTGTATGAATGTGTTAATGTTGCTCTGGTGTATGAATGTGTTAATGTTGCTCTGATGTATGAATGTGTGAATGTTGCTCTGGTGTATGAATGTGTTAATGTTGCTCTGGTGTATGAATGTGTTAATGTTGCTCTGGTGTATGAATGTGTTAATGTTGCTCTGATGTATGAATGTTGCTCTGGTGTATGAATGTGTGAATGTTGCTCTGGTGTATGAATGTGTGAATGTTGCTCTGGTGTATGAATGTGTGTGAATGTTGCACTGGTGTATGAATGTGTGTGAATGTTGCCCTAGTGTATGAATGTGTGAATGTTGTTCTGGTGTATGAATGTGTGAATGTTGTTCTGGTGTATGAATGTGTGAATGTTGTTCTGGTGTATGAATGTGTGAATGTTGCTCTGGTGTATGAATGTGTGAATGTTGTTCTGGTGTATGAATGTGTGAATGTTGCTCTGGTGTATGAATGTGTGAATGTTACACTGGTGTATGAATGTGTGAATGTTGCTCTGGTGTATGAATGTGTGAATGTTGCTCTGGTGTATGAATGTTGCTCTGGTGTATGAATGTGTGAATGTTGCTCTGGTGTATGAATGTGTCTGAATGTTGCTCTGGTGTATGAATGTGTGAATGTTGCTCTGGTGTATGAATGTGTGAATGTTACACTGGTGTATGAATGTGTGAATGTTGCTCTGGTGTATGAATGTGTGAATGTTGTTCTGGTGTATGAATGTGTGAATGTTGCTCTGGTGTATGAATGTGTGAATGTTACACTGGTGTATGAATGTCTGAATGTTGCTCTGGTGTATGAATGTGTGAGTGTTGCTCTGGTGTATGAATGTGTGAATGTTGTTCTGGTGTATGAATGTGTGAATGTTGTTCTGGTGTATGAATGTCTGAATGTTGTTCTGGTGTATGAATGTGTGAATGTTGTTCTGGTGTATGAATGTGTGAATGTTGTTCTGGTGTATGAATGTGTGAATGTTGCTCTGGTGTATGAATGTGTGAATGTTGTTCTGGTGTATGAATGTGTGAATGTTGCTCTGGTGTATGAATGTGTGAATGTTGTTCTGGTGTATGAATGTGTGAATGTTGCTCTGGTGTATGAATGTGTGAATGTTGTTCTGGTGTATGAATGTGTGAATGTTGCTCTGGTGTATGAATGTGTGAATGTTGCTCTGGTGTATGAATGTGTGAATGTTGCTCTGGTGTATGAATGTCTGAATGTTGCTCTGGTGTATGAATGTGTGAATGTTGTTCTGGTGTATGAATGTGTGAATGTTGCTCTGGTGTATGAATGTGTGAATGTTGCTCTGGTGTATGAATGTGTGAATGTTGTTCTGGTGTATGAATGTCTGAATGTTGTTCTGGTGTATGAATGTGTGAATGTTGTTCTGGTGTATGAATGTGTGAATGTTACACTGGTGTATGAATGTGTGAATGTTGCTCTGGTGTATGAATGTGTGTGACTGTTACACTGGTGTATGAATGTGTGAATGTTGCTCTGGTGTATGAATGTGTGAATGTTGCTCTGGTGTATGAATGTGTGAATGTTGTTCTGGTGTATGAATGTGTGTGAATGTTGCACTGGTGTATGAATGTGTGTGAATGTTGCTCTGGTGTATGAATGTGTGTGAATGTTGCACTGGTGTATGAATGTGTGTGAATGTTGCCCTAGTGTATGAATGTGTGAATGTTGTTCTGGTGTATGAATGTGTGAATGTTGTTCTGGTGTATGAATGTGTGAATGTTGTTCTGGTGTATGAATGTGTGAATGTTGTTCTGGTGTATGTGTGTGAATGTTGCTCTGGTGTATGAATGTGTGAATGTTGTTCTGGTGTATGTGTGTGAATGTTGCTCTGGTGTATGAATGTGTGAATGTTACACTGGTGTATGAATGTGTGAATGTTGCTCTGGTGTATGAATGTGTGAATGTTGCTCTGGTGTATGAATGTGTGAATGTTGTTCTGGTGTATGAATGTGTCTGAATGTTGCTCTGGTGTATGAATGTGTGAATGTTGCTCTGGTGTATGAATGTGTGAATGTTGCTCTGGTGTATGAATGTGTGAATGTTGCTCTGGTGTATGAATGTGTGAATGTTGCTCTGGTGTATGAATGTGTGAATGTTGTTCTGGTGTATGAATGTGTGAATGTTGCTCTGGTGTATGAATGTGTGAATGTTGTTCTGGTGTATGAATGTGTGAATGTTGCTCTGGAGTATGAATGTGTGAATGTTACACTGGTGTATGAATGTCTGAATGTTGCTCTGGTGTATGAATGTGTGAATGTTGTTCTGGTGTATGAATGTGTGAATGTTGCTCTGGTGTATGAATGTGTGAATGTTGCTCTGGTGTATGAATGTGTGAATGTTGTTCTGGTGTATGAATGTGTGAATGTTGCTCTGGTGTATGAATGTGTGAATGTTACACTGGTGTATGAATGTCTGAATGTTGCTCTGGTGTATGAATGTGTGAATGTTGTTCTGGTGTATGAATGTGTGAATGTTGCTCTGGTGTATGAATGTGTGAATGTTGCTCTGGTGTATGAATGTGTGAATGTTACACTGGTGTATGAATGTGTGAATGTTGCTCTGGTGTATGAATGTGTGTGACTGTTACACTGGTGTATGAATGTGTGAATGTTGCTCTGGTGTATGAATGTGTGAATGTTGCTCTGGTGTATGAATGTGTGAATGTTGCTCTGGTGTATGAATGTGTGAATGTTGTTCTGGTGTATGAACGTGTTAATGTTGTTCTGGTGTATGAACGTGCTACATTTATGTGGCTGTGTCTCATGTGTGGTCTGTGTTCATTAACATGCACTTTCCAAGTGACTGAATGCGGGAATAGGTATCTGGACAAACCTTGGAAACACAATTATAGTCTTACAGCTATGTTATGGTCCGTGGGCTCTCGTCCGTGAAGGTATTGGTCGGTGAAGAACTGGATGAGCTGCGGCTGAATGCGGCTTAGGGGCTGGGCATTCCCGTGAAGCAACAGCACCATGTCCACCATGGAAAAGCTCCGACAGACCAGGGACAGCAGGTCGCTGAAGAAACCTGTACATATACCAGACACATACCTTCCGTTTCTCCGCTTTAGACTGTGGAAGAATGTCTGTGAGTGCAAGTTTTAGTTAAAAGATTCAGAGTTTGGTTTGTGCCTCAATGTAGAACAAGCAGCTCATGATTCGAAACAGTAAAAGGGTCTATGAAAAGCCCTAAAGACTGACCCACAGCAATTCCAGAGCCAGGGGTGAACAGGTTACTGGTCTGGGACAGTCTCTGGATAAACTGTGCGATGCTTTCCCCGTTGCCCTGCTGTGTTCCCAGTGAGCTCATCATGGTAGACAGCACACCCTGGACAATGCCGGTGAACAACTCAGGGCTTAAAGAGTCCTCACTAGCACCGTCGCCTGGGTGAGGTGGGACAGGACCTGGGGCTTGATGAGGGGCTTGGGGTTGTGGGCCACTGAGAGGAGGCTAAACAGGAGAAACAGGACAGATTAGTTTTTTTACTTTCTCTGTTGGCATTGTTCAATATGTCATATGAGGGTTAATCCTTTTCTGCTGATTAGCTACATGGTACGACCGATGAGGATTGTGCAGTATACTTTGTTTCAACCTGAAGAATTCTGGTTTCTATTAACAATAACAACATAAATTATTAACTATCTCTGAGTGTCCTGGCACCATGGGCTCCATTGTAATAGAAAAGTGGAAACATGAATTCATAAAATGGCTCATTAAACTCACCTATATAAACTGGTCTACTATATTACAAACTAAACCATCTCACAAGCATTACTGGTTATATTGATAAAGTAACACACAACTGAATTGAACTGGTTTGCGAAGTTTCTGAAATCTATTGCTTTAACAACAAACCTAAAAGTTATTGTACCTATAATTAAATAGCAACCAATACGTTTTTTTTTTTTCCCCAGAAGATCAGCATTCTACTGTCATGTAAAACTATTTTCCAGTTTTTAATGTGTGTTAAGCCCACTCACTGTGCCATCTGACATGTTGTGGAAAAAGGCAGGCTGCGCTCCTGGCAGCGTCACAGTGATGGAGGGTGCTACTCCAGGAGAGTGGCCTCCAGGAGAAGCAACTCCCCCCAGTAGAGAGCCCAGGAGCTGGGCCAGGTTTCCCTCAGCAGTGCTCTCTGGAGGCTGTCCCACGGTGGCAGTACTGGTGGTGTGGGTGGATGTCTGTCCGGAGGTGTGAGGGGACGACGGAGGGTTGACAGACAGGGACATGGCATCACCTGGGGGGAATTAATTAACTTAATATATATGTGATTAAATCAAGCAATTACAATATTTTTGTGGAGTACTAAGCATTACACACATTTAAAAATAAATTACAGATGCTATCAACCTGTTTGCAAAACAATCCCAGTGGTACAATGTTTCCTACTACAATATCACAGATTCATAGTTTAAGAGTTCTTTCTTTTATCTTAAACTTAAAATTCACCCAGGAATGTTTTTATCATTGTTAACAACTAAAGCTCCTGCACAGTGAGGCCTTAGGGGAGCTTTTATGTGGCGACCCTTGTTGTGACCAATATCACTTATGCTATTTTTTTTTTTAAAACAGTATATAAAAAAAATTGTACCCAGGGCATCTGCACACGGATATAAAACTTTACCAGTTGAGCTAAAGAGGCAAGTGATCAACAAATTAAATAGACACAGCAATAGTAGCTTGTATCAAATATGGACAGGAAAAGAGAATACAGGAACCTTATAGAGAACTTTAGATGGAGCCAAGAAAACTGACTCATTCAAAACACATCCAAAACTAAAAAGAGGGTCATTGACTTTAGGCGTGATACACCCCAATTCAGGGAAGGAGATATTGAAATAGTGTCAAACTATAAATATCTGGTAGTGCATCTGGACAACAAGTTGTACTGGTCTAGAAATAAGGATACTAAGAAAACTAAGATCTTTTAATGTTAACAATAAACGGCTGCAGACGTTTCATCAGGCAGTATTGGCTAACTCTGTTTTTTATGAAGCAGTCTGTTGGGGATGCAGTCTCAGAAAATAGGTGACTTGAAAAACTAATAGAGAGGGCTGCTTCAACTATGGCATGGTACCCCCAGGATCCTCCAAATGAAATTCAAGGCTTTTTAAGACCTTTTTAATGCCACATTCAATGCCAATTTTGTACCCATTCTGATACAAGTATGAGGGGAAAATGTAAAATCTGTATAAATTTTGAACCCTAGAAAATAATTATGTACAAGTAGGCTACTTGATGTGTAAGAGTGGAGCTCAGAGACTGTTTTAAGGACCCACATCACCTCTGCCCGCAGAGTTGGTGTCGAGCCACAGTACGATAGAATGTTCCTTGGCTGTGGTGGCATTTCTATTGTAGAAATGTCCTCATTTTTGATAGTCAGAGCTGTTTCAGTAGCCGAAGAGATCCCCGGTGCACAGAACGGACCAATAGGTGGTTGGCGCTGGCGAGCAGTGCTACACGCGGTGTGTTTGGCACCCTTCATATGGGAGTCCAGGGCCGTAACACCAATTGTCGCTAGCTTAAAAGATTTCCTGCACCAACAGCAATAGGCCTCGCGGTCATTTCCTGGCACAGGCTTGACCCAAACGTAATTCGGATTCCTTGTCCACAGCGGATTAAACCTAGTAACCATAGTAACAGGTGCGCGAGCTTTCACGCTTACTGCTATGACGTGGAACGCGAGGTGCACTCAAAATTACGCTGCATTCATTTTTATTTAGCCTACACTAGTAACAGTTCATTTTGTTACGGTATGAACTTAATCCTAGGAAAAGTTAAAAAATAAAATCTTTGTAACAAAATCCAAGACTTTGTATACCAAATTCAAGACTATTAAGGCCTCAATTTTAGATTATCAAATTTAAGACTTTTTCAATGCTTTTAAGACCCTGCGGGTACCCTGTATAGGTGTAAGTTTAGAGCAGGGGTGCCCAAACATTTTCCCTCGTAGGGCCAAAACAAAAATGTAGAAATGAGCCATGGGTCAAACTCAAAAATCTTTGGCATGTAATTGAAATAAATACTCTTCACAATCTAATATCATCATATTGTACACCTTTAGATTAAAACATATTTTACAGATTTCACTGACCTGGTTGTCCCGGCATAAGAAGTTGTCCCACTAGACCGCTGATCATCTGTGTGAGGGGGGAGGGAGCCAGAGGTGGGCCCTGGGTAAAAAAAGACAATATTAAAGTTATCTTCAGACCTGGCATAAAACACATCCTGAATGATCTAAAGTGGACAGTGTGAATACCAGGTGTAAATGCTTTCATCCCAAATACTTCCTTTGATTAAACACTCAGGACACAGACGAGGGCCTAAATTGATCTTACAATATTTTTCATTTTCAGAGAACTGTATGTGGTTATTCAATACTGTAGCAGAGTTGTATATGTGCAGCGTTTTGTGTAAAAAGAGAAGTAAAAAAAAAAAAAAAAAAAAAAGGCTTTCATGAGCAAATTAATTGTCCACCACATATGCCTTTTATAGAACATGATTTTACAGTTAGACACTAGATAGATATTATTTTAGTGGGTTTCATGGCAGGATTCTTCCACAGCAGAGGAATCTGTTCTAAAGTAATGACCATATAAAGGTAAAATAATGTACATCTGAAAAGATTGTAAATGTTAAAATGGATATTCATTCAACTTTGTTTTTTGTGTTAAATGTTTTGTTTGATTTTTGATTGAAACTAATTCACCTGTACAGTGATGGCCCATTCTTCAGACTATGGGCAGCTCACATAGAAACAGTATAGAGTAAGTAAGTACAACTACAACTCTACTTCAACCGAATCAAACAATCTGACTTTAAGCAAAGGTTTCTCTCTCAGAAGCTGTCAGTGTCAGCCTGTTAGAGACATTGCAGTTTAATGCATAACATCTGCACATTTTCCATTATTGAGACAGAAACAAAACGGACAAACTTTTAAGCCAACCTGTGTAATGTTTTTAATGAGAGCTAATCAAAATTGGCCAAAGGAAGCTCACCTTAATGTCAGGTGTGAAGAGAACTGTCTGACTATTTGTGATGAAAAAATAAAGATTATCAACAATCAAAATGTGATAATGTGAACTGCTCCTCTGCCTTATTTACTGAGACTATATTACATTACCTGTCCTGTGTGCTGTCCTGCAGTGGGCACTGTGGCCCTCAGGTTGATGGTTGCCCCTCGGGCTCCTGCAGGCTGAGGGACCCGGGGGGAGAACGCCGGTCTTGTGATGACCACCCTTGTCTGAGTGGGGGGAGCGGACTGGGTGGTCCCTTCGGAGCTGGATATAGTCGCAGACTGACCGGCAGCAGTGGCCATAGCAGCCGCCTGGTGTGAAATCTGGTGGACAATGGCCTGCATGAACTCAGGAGGGAGTCCTGGGAGATGAGCCACTGGGACTCCTGACAAAAAGAGGAAAAGAAGGACACAGCACCTCATCATTCTTCATTCATTCATCTTCTTCAGCTTACTTATAACTGTATTGTGTTTACACTTTGGCCACTGATCTTTTGCAAGTCTTTACTTCATGTAATGTTAGTATGAAAGGAAATATTAACGGAAAAATATTAATGATGAAATGACTGCTTAGTGAAGTGGGCCAGATTATGCAATACTATATCTGGATGTTTAATATAACTTTTTAATTAAATGATGGATAAAGGGAACTGAAAATGCACAGATCCATTAAGTAAGGGACACTAATATGAGCCCATCCAGAGCTGGGACTGTGGTGCAGTCACTGACAGTACAGCTCTGAGCCAGGTCTGTACTGTGACCAATGAGATATTAGTCCACTAGTGTACCAGTTATATTTTTCTGTAGATTACTTCACAAAAAAAAAAAAAAAGCATGTACAGTACTGCAGCACCTACCGGACTGTCCAGGGTCTGCTGCATTCTGTTGACCTGACCCCTGTCCAGCTGAATCACCTGTTTATGAAAAAAACAAATCAATCAAGACAAACAGGAACAGAGCAAGACAAATCCCACAATCCATTTTAAACGGGTTTATGTGTAACTACTTCGGATCTATTAAAAATGTATCTGTTTCCACTTATAAACCACTGTCTGTCCATGTTTTAACTGGTTATAATCTGAGATTAACCAAAATCATTTGTCTTCAATGCAATAATGCCATCTGCTGGACTACAACAGTAATGACAATAGGTTTAGAAACTTCAACAGTTGATTTCCTAATGGCATTTCCCAAAATATTTTCAAACCCAGGTAAAACCATCTTGTACCATTTGGTTAATTGTCCAATCTATTCTTTGTTTTGTTTTACACATTTTCTATCCAATTATATTTTTGTGTAATTATCTAAAGATCAATAATAAAAAAACATCAGCCTTATTACTTCATGTCGTGTATGTGTGTGCGTACCATCCAGGTTCATTTGCATCATGACCAGCGGCTCCATGGTCTGGTGGGTGATGCGGATCACTCGGGGGCCTTCGTGTTGGTGAGTGCTCCCACTAGACGTGGAAGGAGTGGCCTGTCCTACAGCCTGCTGATCCGATTGGCTGGTGGTCTGAGAAGGCTGACGTCCTTCTGGAGTGGATCTCCCGTTTGATGTCATGGTAACTGTTGTTCCCAGGTTAATCTGCAGGAAAAGTACACATTTACTCTAATGTTATGTGTAGGAGGTGGTCTTGGCTTCTTCAACCACACAGGTCCACAACTTAATGACCAGCATGTGGAAAGTTTACAGTCAGCATGAGGTTTCAAAATGGTTAAAGACAATAAAACAGGAGACTGAATAAAAATGTTTTTATGCACCTGCAAAAACTATGGCCTAAATTTACCTTGACCTAATGCAAAAATAAGATTTAAACTTAATAAATAAATGTTACTCAAATTTTAAAGCATTCTTTTAGATTTCTTTCATTAAATGGGCTAAAGTTAACCATATCAGTGTAGACCAGGATGAAAACCTAAATAAATACCATAATATACCGTTTCAAGGAATACCACAATTAAAAAAGTGTTAAGGTGGAGGAAATGCGGCTTCCAGGTTGCTCACCACTATCATGTTTTCTGTCTTAACATAAAGAATTATTGAAAAGAGTTCAACAAGGAAATGCAAATAATCTTTAAAACTCACATTCCCCTTCAATCATGCATTAAGGATACATCCCCCAAAAATTAAGAAAATAGATATCTTGCACGATATCTTTACCTACTTGTTTTATGATTTTTAATTTTTTAATTTTTAACGAGTAGTTACTTATCTGTCCCTATGTGTTGTGGAGTGTTCTGTGTTGTGTGTTTTTTGTATTGGATGCCATAGTCATTGCACTGTAAAACAAATTTACCTATGGGTACAATAAAAGTAACCTAACCTAACCTTGTAGCTCATGGCACTGTGTTTAGTGGCTCTATTATTTTAATACACAAGATGATTAGATGAAAGTGTCAGTAATCTTTTTTTTTTTTTGATCCCTACAATGTTTGTTTTTTTACTGTTCTTGGTTAGGGTTAGTAATTGTTAGTCCAGCCTTATGTTTGCCTGCTAAACTTTTAAAGCCTAAATTGCAAAATAACACTAAAACGGTTTACAATGTTAGTTATTAGGAAGGATGTTTCATGTGTTACTGTCAGAGCTCGGTTCACAGATCATGTATCTGCTTCTCTGAGCCACACTCACATTGCTGAGTCTTTCTGCTATAATTATTAGACTACTTACATTTTTGTTGTCCATATGTCATAAACCATGGCTTTATTGTCTGTAAAATTTTTGGCAAAATATAAAGGCCGCTTTCTTGATGACTTGTGCTAAAGCAGAATATAACTAAGCCCAAAGAGGCACACTTGAGCAGCAATGTTCTGTGAGAGGGAAAGGGGAGGTGCTGAGAGCTAATGCACGGACTCGGAGAGAAAAAGAGCTCTTATTAGATTCAGCGGTTTTAATTAAAGGTTACTAACTTCCTTATTGTTGAGCCTGTTTAATGAGTTTGGGCTTTTGAAATATTGAGGTGTTTGAGCCGTCTTAAAGAACTGCATTCATTCAATTGTAAAATATATAAATATCTGTGTCTATCTATATTTAAAATTAAAAAATTGACTGTTTTGCAATGTTTACCAATTTACGGAACAGTGGGAGGGGAAAACCTTTGGTGTCATGTCATTTTCTAAATTATTAGTAGTAAAATAGTACCCTTTGGGAGGCCAGTTTTGACCCGCGGGCCACATGTTTGACCCCCGTGCTATTCATGGGTTTCATTCAGACTTATTCCTGTTACGGATGCCATTTTGAGGACTTTTGACCATTCAAAAGATAGAACAGCAATGTTTTTGATTGTTATTTGCTATGGCAATGGTCCTCCATCACTTGAAACCCATAAATAGTTTTTTGTTAGTGAAAACTTAAATTTAAAACAACAAACAGGATTTGGCTATTGTTGTTCAATTCTTTCACTCACATTATTCATCTTTTTAATTCATTTTCTTTTCTATTTTCTTTTTATTCTATTATTATGACATTATTATTTATTCTAGTTTGGAGCCAACAGCAAATAGTATAAAATGATGCACACAGAAACAGTTTCTATTGGAGCACACATTCTTGCACAACAATTTCATTAAAAAATAAAAAATAAAACCACAATCTGACCTATTTCTACTGAGTTTTTTCATGGACAACAGCATGTCCCTGCAGGGCTTCTGTAGTCTGTTACTGTTTTTCTCCACATAAAGTTTCTCCACCATAAAGGTTTTCTCCACCATAAAGGTTAAAAACTACACAGCTTCCCTTTAACTTCTATGTAAAACAAAAACAAAAAAACAATAGAGTAGTCCACCCGACTTACCGGAATGGGCATGTGAGGCATACCGGCCTGCAGCAGCACCGGGTGGGTGTAGTGGGCCATGGGACGGACCACATACAGGTGACGAGGAGGAGAGGTCGCAAGGTTACAGCGCAGGTCTCCAAGCACCACTAATGTGTTACCAAGGAGCCGCAGAGCATCTCCCACCAGGTTGAGAACACGCTGGTCCTCCTCTCTTTCCTCAATCTGTAAAGGAGGTCAACAGTTGTTTAGTCAATTAAGAAGTCCCTGAGGTCATTCTAAAGTCGAATAGAATCTCATTAGTCGAATGGTTGGATGTGTTACTTTGAGGGGAGTACTTACAGTTGGCTCTACTCTATGAGTGAATGCACCACAGCCTCGCACTGAACAGGCTTCTATCAGTGCCCCTCACTTCAGCTGTTAACTGAGATTTGATTGCTCTTGAAAAAGCTCTAATGAACATCTGTCATAAATAAAGAGTAAAGTCACGTACATGAAAGGCATCAAGTGCGTGAGGTTACGCTGCAGGATTACTAACAGACCTTATGCTGAATGCTTATATGGTTTTTCATGTTTTGCTAAATTAAAAAAGAACCGACTCTTGTGTTTTACTTTACAGGTCACAAGTACATAGTATAATAGAAGCAAACAGATACATAAACCATTAATGGTCTAAAAACACATCATTAGAATTCCTGCAATTTTTCAATTTCAACCCTAAAAAGAAATCTTCTGTGATTGATGAATTACAACTGCCATTGTTACGTAGTCTTTTGTGTTGGCTTAAAGAGATTTTTTCTTTGAATATAAAGGAACAGCTTTCTCAGTCATTTCTGTTCATTTGAATGTGTTTTAGTCATTGTTTTTATTTTAATTAAATTGTATTTAAAGTTTATTTGATAGGGACAAGTATGTTCCATTTGCCCCGTCACATACTACAGCATTTACAGCCGAGGATAATTTGCAATGCTCGTCCTAGAAAGGCTTTTACAAAGTTTAAAGTATTGCATACGTGTGGTTAGCTAGTCTAGGATAAAATATTACTTCTTTTAGCAAACAGTCATCAAAGTTTGTGTTTGTGAAGCCCACCAGAGTTTTCAAAGTTAATTAAATGACAAATTTTTGCCTTGAAGCCGTTTAATTCATGCATTTTAAATACAAAAATTAAATCCTACCATGATAAATTATTGAGCATTTAATTATAGTGTTCCGTCCCGGAGCCATTTTGAGAGCTATATTTTTAGGGCTTATCTGTTCCAAATAACTCACACAACCCCACTGAGAAAAAAACCCCAAATAACTTAGATAAAAAAGTAATTAAAACTGTAGCCTCTTTAGTGTGCTGTAGCTCACGTTGTTGTTGTAGTCGGCAGAGGTGGCTGCCCCCAGGATTGAGTGAGTCCTCTCGATGAACGGACGCAGGCTCTCCTCCACTCTCCTGACCTCGGACAGGACCTCCATGAACTCTGTGGGACTGGGGTGACTGAGGGGGAGAAAAAGAGGACTAGGTACTTTCTGCTTTTACTGGTCTAAGGCATTGTTTCCCAAATATTGGGTGGGTACCCAAAAGTGGCTCACGGGAGATTTTATTTAAGTCACCAAAACAAATCAGACTCAGTAATTTAAAAAAATTCAGAAAAATATTTCAAATCCAGGTTTTAGCTGGATTTGAACAAGTTTAAGATGGATTTGAACAGGTATTGATTGGATCTTCACTGGTTTTAGATGATCCTGAACAGACTTTATATTGATCTGAACAGGTTTTAATTAGATTTGAACAGGTTATAAGTGGAATTAAGTAGGTTTTAGATGGATCTGAGAAGGTTATAGATAGATTTGAACAGGTTTTAGATGGATTTGAACAGATTTTAGACTAATCTGAACAGGTTTTAGATGGATTAATGAATTGGTTATGGTCAAAAATAATATTATGAAAAGAATAATTGAATGGACATTAAAATGGTTTTAGGACAATTAAATGGTACTTAGAAAGCTAAATATTCAAAACACAAAATTATTAAAATGCCTCTAAAAGAAACCAAAAGTCATCAAATCATTAGTTTGTTTGAAATATGGGTCTCCTAAAAAGGTTTGGGAAACACTGCTCTAAAGTGACAAACTCCTCCAAATAAATGCAGACTGCAGCTGGGAGTACAATCAACTATAGAGCTCTAGAGCTATAGAACGTCATTCTTTTTTTCCCTCTGTAAGTGTGAAGAAAATATACAGATAAAAGAGATATTTACTTTGGCCTGGCACTGGCTGGCCCCTGGGTCTGTGTGGAGGTTGACGATGACGGTGCAGGAGTGGGACCAGTGTCCATCGATTGGGAGGATGTAGTGGCGCTCTCTGATGAAGCTGAGGGGAGCAGAGAGAAGGAGGACTGGGACACTTCCGACTCTGACTGAGACCCAGTGTCACTAGAAACTCCCTGTAAAACAATAGGAAATTGTTAGGGTAAAGTTAAAGGGATATTCCAGGGTTTAGAAAGTTTTGAATGCGGTACTGTTTAACCTAATACTATAGTGTATTTTACAGCAGTATTCCTAAAGTCAACTCAAGTTTAATAATAGCAATAATTTCTATATATCCCAAGTGAGTGTTGCATATTGCAAAAAAATCACTTATATTATTTCAGTTGAAGAGAAAACAAAAGAACAGATGAATAGTGCATTTTTTTCAATAACATCTATAAAATAAGATCCGATTTAGTTTTTTACATTTGTGTGACCATTTGGTTAACTCACCATATTAACAAACATTATCTATGTGCTTTTCACATTTTCACATCTGAAACTTGGTCCTAAAGGCAGACCTAAAAAGTCAAGCAACTTTCTCCGACACTCAGGGCCTGATTTACAACGAAGAGAAATACCACGTACTACTTCACCTTTTTTTGTCAGCCCGGGAATTCTATGTCTTAGAACAGCCTTTTAAGAAGCCCCTTTTAACAATAATTTAACAATAAATTCCTTGGCTCCATTTTTTTTCTTATTCATTTATAGCACATGCAAAAACCATTGATAAATCAGGACTTTTGGACTGAGATAAATGTGGTTTTACACTGCAACAAACTGGACCAAGATCGCCGCTTTTGGCGCACCAAAAACAGCTACTACAACTATGTAGGCGTTTTTTTTTGTTTTACCTCCAGTCGGTGGATGAGTGAGTGTGCGTCTCTCAGCAGGTTCTCTGCCAAGTGGAGCCTCATCCGTGGTTCACTTTGTGCTGTCTGGTCCAGGCTGATCTGCACATCCACCGCTCCATTGCTCTAAACACACAGTCAAATACGTTTCAAATCAAAGTGACAAACAACAAAAAGAAGGACAAAGCCACAAATTATAAAGACAGCTCACCCCTGTGCTGCTGCTGACCCTGGTGTTCCTCCCAGCTTCTCCGACTCCAGCCATCATCTGATGAACCGACCTCTAATAAACATAGTCAACACATTCTCAACAGCTACACTTTTCAGAATAAAATCTTTACCCCATCGTCTTCTACCTGTATTTGCTGAGGATCCATGACGTTGACAGGCAGGTTAAAGGTCCCCAGCATCACGTAGCTGTTACCGTCACGGTCGTGTGGGGTGGCCTGGGACGAGGTAGATGGTTGGTTGATGCCGCTGCTACCGGCTTCTGCCCCTCCTGTAGACACTCCAGCACCCCCTAATCCGGACATGGGGGTCTGCGGAGGGGCGCGCTCCACCAAATGGATTACTTTACCATCTACGTCTGAAAAAGAAATGAGTAAACTAAACTGTAAATACATATTGACACTCCATACATCAAAGAATGAGACTACACCACCAGTTGAACGCTTGGACACACCTTCTTGTACATTCATACTGAAGACATCAGCACTATGAAGGGAGCACGTATGGAATTATGTAGTAAACAAAAAAAGTGTTCAACAAACCAGAATGTGTTAAATATTTTAGATTCTTTGAAGCAGCCACCTTTTGCTTTGATGACAGATTTGCACATTTTTGTCATTCTCATTCAGCTTTATGAGATTGTCTGGAATGGTTCCCAGTTAGCAGATATGCCTTTTCAAGAGTTAACTGATGGAATTTCTTGCTTTCTTAATGTGTTTGAAACCAGTTTTGTTTTTGTGTTTTGTGTGTTTGAAATCAGTTTTGTTGTGCAGATGTAGTGTTGGTATACACATGACTAATGTTATAATCCATATTATGCTAAAACCCACTCAACTAGGTAAAGAGAAACAACAGCCCATCATTACTTTAAGACATAAAGGTTAGTCTAGCTGGAAGATTTTAAAAACTTTGAATGTATCCTCAAGTGCAGTCACAAAAACCATCAAACGCTTTGATGAAACTGGCTCTCAGGAGGACTGCTCCAGGTAAGGAAAACCAAAGTTACCAGAAGATAAGTTTATTAGTTATGGGCCTCAAATTAACAGCACCTGAGACAAGGGCCCACTAAAGTGCTTCACAGAGTTCAAGTCACAGACACATCTCAACATCAATTGTTCCGAGTGAATCAGGTCTTCATCGTTGAATAGCTGCAAAGTAACCACTACTAACGACGAACAACTAGAAAATGAGAATTGTTTGGGCCAAGAAACACAAGGATTGGACATTAGACCAGTGATACTCGGTTTTCATAAAAATCTGATTTTTGAGATGGTTTGGGATGTGTTGGACCGTAGAGTGACAGCAAAACATCTATTAAGTGCTCAGCACCTCTAGGAACTTCCTCATTTTTGTTAGAAAACCATTCCAGGTGATGACCTCATGAAGCTGACATCAAAGCAAAAGATGGCTACTTCTAAGAATCTAAAAAATAAAACACATTCTGATTTGTTGAACGCTTTTTTGTTTACTACATAATTCAATATGTATTCCTTCATAGTGCTGATGTCTTGAGTATAAATCTACAAGTCTCTAAACCAGAATAAACCAGAGGCCTGTTGCTGGAAGCCGGTTTAGGTTTAGGTAGAACAGGTTTTGTTTTGTTTTTTAAAAATCAACTAAATCTTTTGTTGGCCTCACCTTTTTTTTACTTTTGGTTCAGAGAATATACTTTATTAAACTATGCACGAAAACAATGTAGAGGACATTAATTCCACTTTAAAATTGTTTTTTTTTTTTTTTTTTTTTTGAGTCATCTTATTTTTAAGCAGTTTTTCCTACAGTTTTATGTTATATTGTTTCACACAATATACATTTAGGGTTAGTATAAAACATTCAAACACGTCTATTTTGATGTGCAGGCCAGTAGGGGCACCAAGAACCCACACACAAGAAGTAATAACACCGCATTAAGATCCAACTTTTTTTAATCCTTGTGTTTTCTGGAGCAGTGCTGATTTTTTTTAGCTAAACATATTTGGTCTTCAACAATGCAGCTCAATGCTTGACTTGACTTAATCTACACAGAAACCACCAAATTGTGTAGATTTTTTTTTTATCCAGGACAGTCCCACTGAGATTACAAGCAGAGGAGGCCTTATGGGGTAGGGGACTATTGTACATGTCTGTACTGGTAGGGAAAACCTACACAGAAGGGGAGAACATGCAAACTCCACACAGAAAAGGCTTCGCCCTGGCCGGGGATCGAACCCAGGGCCTTCTTGCTGTGATGCAAGTCGCCCAAAAAACTGGCAAAGGACACAATGTCACTGATGTTAAAGTGACACTATGTAACTATTTCCAGGAAATGCAGACTCAAACATTTTAAAATATATAGCCTCAGGGTCCTTTTGAGGGTTTACTGAAATGAGAATGAAAGAATAACTCTTTCTTTATTGACACAGTGCAAGTCTGAGTAACTTCAACACTACTTTATATTGAAAACACATATCTTGCCAGATTAACTCAACAGTCCACACTTCTCATAAACAAGACATAATGAACGCATAAGAGACATTCTCATGGGAGATGACTGAATGGAACAAATGAGCCTGACAGTACATTTTGTCCACTGCGCTCTGATAGGGTCACACTTTATTGTCACTCACTGTACTCAGTCAGTGTCCTGTCATCCTGCAGCACTCTGCCCTGGTAAATCAGCCGCTGCTTATTGACCGGGATCTCCACCGAGGATGTTATGTGCTCCTTGAACTGCCTCACTGTCAGCTGCAAGAAAAACGTGTCAAATACTCAAAGACTTGCTGAGAAAGTAAGAAGCCATCACATCAAGAAGCAGGGTGATTACCTCTCCTCTCACTTTGTACATCCTGCTCTGGGAGTCAAGAGTCTTCACAGTGACTTCAATCATGGGACATAACTCGGCCATGATGCTGATAATCAATAAAAAACACAGCTGTTGTAATAATTTAAAAAGTTGAATATACAAGTTCCCAGGTGAATGTTGGTAAACCTGGTATTCTGTGTTCATCTGTGAATAAAGTCAAATTCTGCTTAAATATGTATTTTGAACAAACTCCCCTCCCCTGTTATCATCATAATATATCATAATCATAATTTGCATTATTCTTTTCTAAAAAAGCTATTAGGCAATAAGAGCTACATACTTAAAAATATCCTAACCCTAACCCTAAAGGGGAAGAAATGGCAAAATGATAGAGATGTTTTGGTTTTATTGTACGACAATGCGTATAAGGGGATTTTCACCGTCTCAGGTTAATTAAAATAAGCTATTGTAGCTTTAAAACTACTTAATGCTCATTAGGATATGCATTGTGTTCAATAATATGTAGCAACATACCAACACGCTTTTTAACTATTAAGAAAAACGTCTGGGTGAACATTAAAAACATACTTAAAAATGAAGCACCTTTAAGCAGCTGTAGTGTATTGTTGTCATTAGCTTTTAGCCACCTAGCTAATGTTAGCTAATCCTGGTTACCAGGAAACTAACACTGCTAACTAGCTAATCTCCCTTGAGGAGATAATTGCTCACAAGAGGTTATTTGTTTAGTACGACCAGTTCAGCTCCATTAAACTGTCCGTTTTTTCCAGCAAACTCTTTTTTCCCCCGAGTGAGCAGATTCGTGTTTAACCTCTGGCTTATTTCCCCGAAATAAATCAGGACGCAAACTACGTCAAAGGACCTCGTAGAGCAGGGTGTTGAGTTTGTGCCTGAGCGCTTTCGTTCCGCGCATACCTTACGAGGAATGATTAAGAAGCGCAGTTGTGAACT
Source organism: Neodontobutis hainanensis (assembly GCA_024349245.1). NCBI lineage: Eukaryota > Metazoa > Chordata > Actinopteri > Gobiiformes > Odontobutidae > Neodontobutis > Neodontobutis hainanensis. The sequence continues at coordinate 342,384 of JALDNG010000250.1, forward strand.
AATATAGATAATATATATTATATAACAAAGTATTGAATAAATTACCCATCACCTTTTGTAATGTAAGAAAAACTTAAATAACAAATAAGAAAGTATCATGTTAGCGTGTTTAAGAAAACATAACTAAATAACTGCACCTACACGAGATACATATGACAAATATCTATCTCGTTATATATATTCCTCATATTTTAAGTAATTTCTACAGGTATTCACTTTTACACTTTTTCACTTTTACTTTTACAGCCTTGATGGGGGTATAACCTGATGGGGTATACAGTAAACTTGGGTAAAGAAAGAAAAAGCCTGACATGAATGATTATCAGACCAGAGTCAGGGTGTGAAGACGGTCTGTTGGTCTGTCCCGGTGAGCCGCCACCTAAGGTGTCCCATGTTCAGACTTATTTCGATGTTTTTGAGGTGTACTGGCACAGACAGTTAACACTTGACTTAAGTGTGTGCAGTTGAGTGTTTCCTGGCCGAGACACACCTTGATTCATATGAAGTAAGGCGATAGTGTGTGTGTGCGAGGCTGCACAATCCTTTCTCTCCAAACACAGCTCGACGACAAGTTTAGACACACGCGAAGGAGTGGCATGGGTAAGAAGACGCAGGCGGTAAGGAGGAGGCACTTCTTGATGTAGAGTGACAGGAGAACACTTTGTCCAACTTCTGCTGGTGTTTTTCTTCATTTCTCGAGCACTTCTAGTGAACGTCTCAGGATAAATGAGCGTGTTTTACCGCAGGGAGGTCGGAGCTGAGGACATATGTGGGTAACAGCAGCAGAGGGAGAGTAGCCTACCCTTCTTCATCATCTTCAAGGAAACCTGTTTTCGGTATTTTCGGAGTGCACATGTTGCTCGTGTGATCTCGAGGTGATTCACGAACCGTTATGGAGAAAGTTTAATTACTACCCAACGAAAAGGTATGTTTTTTTTAGACGGGCATGTGTTTTTCTCCACTGCGAATTGCACCATAATAAAACAATAGTCGATAAGGACACAGTGAATACCTTAAATGCGACAAGAGAGCAAGCTAACTATGAAAAGCACAAATAATACAGGTACATTTTAATTCAATTGTTTGGGGGCAGAAATATATCAGAAAATGTGTTTTTTTTTTAAAAAACCTAACTAACTAACCTTACTGGATTATCTTAAAAAATTATATTGGACTAATCTCTTTGTTTTCTTTAAAAGCTTTCCTACCCTAGACCCTATTACCATAATGACAATATTCCACAGTAAACTATGGGCTAACATATAGCCTTCAAAGATAGGATCATGTTAGCCTGGATAAGATGCGTGGAGAGGTTACAGTCAGTGGAGTTTCCTTAAAACTCCCATGACCTTGGAAGAAAATATACAATGTCTCAAGCTTTAAATCTCTTCAGAAAATAATAAACACATGTAGAAGCAAGAACGTTTGTTTATGTGAAGTGTATACAGACCTGGTTTTAGAGCAAAAAGAGTAAATGTGCATCTAAAAGTAACAAAGGCTATCAATGTTAGTTAGTATAATAAGACTGGGATGTTGTATTAAATAAACTACATTCAGAGTAATATAGGCCTACATTATTTTAAACAACATTTTTACAGGTTTAGTTACATGTTCACGGGGTCTTGATTTGGGACGGGTCACAGGTGCAACTCCCAATGCACACAAAAGCAAATGAACCAGATAAAGAATGAATTCCCACAGGATTTGAAACCAGTTTAATTTCAAAGAGCCCAACATCGTGTGAGGGTGAAATGGGCCTCATAATCAATTAAAATATCAGAAAGACATTTTCATTTTACTATTTCATCATAACAGCAGTGAAACTAAACAGTCTCTTCCAGACTGCCATGTTGTTGTCCAAATGTCCTATTATGTTTGCTCTTGTCTGAACTTGTCTGCTTTAGAAATGCAGCCAGACGCATGCATTTACGCATAAAGAAGTAAAATGGGTCATAATTACAAGCTGGTGGAACATATTGGTAATCATTCAAAAGCATGAGTACCCCACCCATTAACTTTTCTGATTCTCCTCTGACCCATTTTCCACACTCACTGACTCACTTCTCTTTGTATTCAACAGGCTTTGCTTCACTGCCCCTCAATTACCTTACTTCTGCTTTTTTTGAGGCATCTCCACTTCCTCTCGCCTCACCATTCAACCACTATGCGTCGGTTCAGCTCCGAAGGCTCACTCCTGGATCTGGACTTTCTCCCATGGAAAAAAGTGGCCCTGAAGAGTCCGGGCAATGACAGAAACAGAGACTCCGGCACTTATACTTTACACAAGTTCGAAAATGAGCGGGAGGGCGGGAGGACAGGTTGTCTGGTCCCCATCATCCAAGAACCGGGGGTTACGGGGAAGAAAGCGCTAGACAGGGAGCACAGCATCAGCACAGAGAACCTGGGGGACATTAAAAAGCGGGACACCAACCACCTCAGTGTGTGTGTGATAAACGAAGGCTGCCGGGCGTACAGTGATGGGCAGCTGGCACCAGGATCAAAAGGCAGCACAGAGAGCATCGGGAAAGAAGATATCTCTCCTCCGTCTCCAAACTCTCCTATGTCTCCGTCGTGTGTCTCCAACCCGTTCTCCTCTAAATCGCACCGCAGAGCTGTTGTCAGCCGCCAAACTGCACATCAAGAGTCTGTTTGGGGGGCAGGTATGTCTAAAGGAGAGGTAAACAGTGACATGTAAGTCAGCCGAATGCAGGGGATGGGCCATGTTGTGTGTTTGTTGCTCCAATATTTCAGTCTCCAAACTCTGAAAAACTCATTGCAGATTCTGCTGAGAGTTTTTGGGCCAGAGAGTTACTTGTGTGAGGAGAGTGGATTTGTGTCTGCCTGTGACAGAGTGATACTTTTGTGGTTACTCTCCAGAGAACGACTTTGCAACAACTCCCAAGAAAACCAGCACTGTCTTGTCTTTTGTTTCTCGAAAGATAAAAAGGGAGTGATGCTCATCTGAAGGATTAGAAAAGATATTAGCAAAGTCCCTCAAGTTATTAACCTGCAACTTTTAACTGATACAGCTCAAAAAGAAGCTTCTGTTCAATGTTACCAGCCTATGTTGTGAGGTCAGTGGCTGTTTTCACACTAAACTTGTGTCAAAGCACCTCTGCAAGCACATTAAAGCTACTTTCATCAAATTACTTTGCATAAATCCACTGGACAGACTCTTGGAAAAGTAGACATGTAAAGCTCCATTGAACCCAATAACAGGAGACATTCATGTCTCACCCCAGGCCCAGACATTAAGGTGTTCTAAGAAGTGGATGTAGGACTGACTGACTGTAGGACTGAAAAAAATCCAAACTGCCCAGAAAGATTTTTATCCATAGACCGGACACCTATATCTTCAAAAAATGTTGAATATTGTTAAACTTTTTCTAAAAATACAGCTATAATTATGCCATGCATCTGTTCTGCCTTTGAGCCCAGTGGTCAAATCCAATCGCACTAAATGTGACGGTGGGGATAAAACACAAGACAGGACATGTGAGAAATATATTTACAGGGCTTTTAATGTTTATTTAGTTAAACCATACAAATCCCTGTTAATTCTTCCTTGTCATTTAATAATGATTTAATAAGTCATCATCAATTAAGCTGTGCAACATGAATTATAAATCAACCCCTTTGCTTATCATTACTCACTCCCCTATTTGCAAATGGCTTCACTGAATTGTGCCCCACATCACCGGAGCACTCATTTTAATAACCCACTGCACTAATTAAACACACACAACCTTTATTTTTATTTTTTTAAGCACGTTCTGTTGACAAAAGTCCTGTGAGCCTATCCATTCTCACTCATGCACAACTCCAATCACAAGTGGCTCAGGGTGTATCGAGAGGGTTCACACTGGCATTAACACAGGCCAGTCAGGATCAAATGCATTGAAATGCAAGGTCACTACTGCCACATAGATACAGAATGAATGTACTTTTTGTACAATTGTCCAATATCTCAAAAATAGAAATCCAGAAACAACACTATTAACTGTTTTCATTTTTTAAATACAATGTTTTGTCCTTTTTTAGAATATTCTGCCATTATTGTCCAATGTGCTGCATTCAGTCTTTATTTTTTAATCACTAGTTGACATTTCTTTTTTCAGTCTGCTCCTAACAAATGGCGACTTAAAAAATCTTTTTTTCAAAGTAAAAAATTGGCAAAAGTATACATTGTAGACAAATATACATCAAAAACGCACTGACTGTGTTTCCCAGTCACTGCAATACCACAGAGCATCTTGTATCGAGTGGCAAACCCACCCCAGCAAATAGAGATCTAACAGATTTAGGGTGATTACATGTAAAACACTGATTTTATTTGGCATTGTTAATGGTAAAAGCTGTAGCCCAGCCAGCCATTCACGTTCTTATTTTTGTCATTATTGAAGTCACAATTATTTTACACAATTACTCATTAACTCTTTGAAATATTGAATTTATTGAACAAAACAGTGAATTCTGCTTAAAATAAATAATGTATTCAAATGTATAAAAATTGCTTAAAAATTTACAAAATATATAATTAATTTAAATAAGATCAACAATGTAGTGCACTTTCACAATTATGGAAATTAAGTAACTGAAATAAACTAAACAATCTTGTGATACAAGTGTTGCAAGTCTTGCACAGAATGTTTTGTAATGTGTTCAGGCCAAAATAACAGCAAAACAGAATGTGACTAAATATTTTTTCAATATTACATATCGTAGGTTTTGTGATTTGATTAATTGCACAGCCCTAGTGGGTTCTATCCCATCTGAATATAACTTAGTTATAAGTTTGATACATTCAGATGTAGTTAAATCCAATTCAAAACAAAGCACAAGAAGAATTATTTAACAGAATAGTAAAACAATTAGAATGGCTGGCCATGCTTCTATATGGAATAACCTTAGTGGGATTATTATTATAGATTTATTAACACTGGCCAGCTGAAATATATGATACCGGGTGTGGATCAAAAAGACGTTTCTAGCCACTTTTGCAACCAAAAAAACCAAAAACAACATGGGAGTCTAAAACATAATCCTTTCTACCTAGATTTACACAATGTATTGTATCTGCTGACATGATGCTTATGACTGCATACATTCCAGCAGTCAATGCAGGATGTCCACTTTTATATGACTTATGGTTTTTTGAAGGGGACATTCAATGCAAAAACACTTGCATTCTTTCTGTCCCTGTAATTGTGTGTTTCGGGTCTGAAACAAAACTACTGTGTGATCTCTCTTATCAGTCTCTCCACTTGTGTAAAAGCACCTCGTTTCTCAAAATCTAACATGTATAGGAGGGGGGCTCTCTTTTTATGTCAGTTCTCTTTACAGCTCTTTTCAACATAAAAACATGCTACTCTATCATATATATGCACGCGCGCACACACACACACTCTCCAGGTTAACTTTATCTGTTCTTTTTCAGAGTCCTCATTCATCAAACTCAAATCTCTCCAATCCAGAACACAAAGAAAAGTCAGTAACATATTCATCTGTTACTTTGGAGAGGTGCACAATCTGTTGTAAATGTATGATTGAATTGCAATAATGTTATGGTTTTATAAAGGGCAGAGAGTCAAAACAGTGTTTTACATCAAATTGGTTTAGCACTATTTAATTCAATTTTTTTGTTTTTGTTTTGATCATTGCAAGTAGAACTTAGTTGAAAACCTTTGTTTTTTAAAATAAATTTATTATATTTATAATTGGACTTTGTTATGCCAAAAGATCCATTCAATTATCACAAGTCACACTGTTAACAAAGTTATCAATATTGCACGTTTTATTTAATTTTATTTTATTTATATCATGTAGCTGGCTAATGCCACATTGATGATTCTGTTCAAAGCATGGCAGAACGACGGTCTCGTCTCCTTTTCATGCGCCAGTGGAGTCAGGTGGGCCATGGGAGGAAGAGGAAGATCAGTCAGAATGAGCTGGAGAAATGGGCCGAGTCCTTAAACGCTCTACTGTCCTGTCCGAGTAAGTCCAGCTCAAGTGATACATATCCCACACCAATACACATACACACAACTTACAGGCACGCTTAGGTTGGTTATGCAAAGGGGGTTTGCCCTTCTAAAAGTAACTCTGATGCATAAAGACCCTTCAACAAAAGGTGTCACAAAAGAGTTACACACCCAAAAGAAAGATATGTCCTATTAATTTATTAGCATGTAAGTTATATACTCAAAACCACTCTTTAGACGCCACAAATTTCCTGTCTCGTCACATTTCGTTGCGCAAGTCCAGCATAATGGTCTTTAAGTAGCGGCAGTAGCTTAGTGGGTAGAGCAGTCGTCCACGAATCACCAACCTGAAGGTAGGTGGTTCGATTCCCACTCTCCCCACAGTTCATACTGTCGTTGTGTCCTTAGGCAAAACACTTAACCCACCTTGCCTCCAGTGGCTGTAACACTGGCAAATACTGTAGAACAATGTAAGTTGCTTTGGATAAAAGCGTCAGCTAAATAAATAAATGTAAATGTAAGTATCCAGTGATGAAGTGTTGTAGTTTTTAGTCTTAAGCTGCTTTAGTCTAAATGTTTGTATAAGTAGAGCAGCTAAATATAAAGGCCCTTGCTGATTCTCTCTATCCACTTACTGACAGCACGCATATCAGGTCAGTAGACTTTAACAAAGTCTATTTAAGATACAAGAATATATCTCCGGAGTAAATATAGAATAAGACTAAAAACTATATCCTTCATCCTTTAGCTCTTATCAATCAGGCTCATGCTCTCATGTTCTCTACCCACTCACTGACAGTACACACAGCAATTTCCCCAAACAATCTTGTTTATGCTGTATATATAACTTTTGGTGGCTAATGCCCTTTTGTCCATTTAAATTCTGTTGGCAATGTGCTTACAAACACTATTATGCTTTTACACCATAATCTTTTTGCCATAGATTACCCCTGGTTTAGCTGATTACTTGGTCAGTCATTGCATTGTACCTGCATTGCTCTCTTACTTTGAGGGGATTTTGGCTTCTCTTCTCACCTTTTAGGATAACTGTCAAATATTGTCAAGAGCCGGCCACATGCTGTTGCTTGGCAGACTTTGCCCTATCAATGGCTTCTGAATCCCAGTTCCAATTAGAAGCACATATAGTATTAGTTTCTGTGGCAGCTGCAGTATAATGTTTATCAATTAACTTTTTTCCCCACTGGCATCCAGCAAGCACTAAAATAAAGTGTACAGGTTTTCAAAAGAAATGAATGATTAATAACTAATCCTAGCTCATGATTACAGGATAGTCCACCCAGTTGTAAGGGAGATGAATACAAGCTAATAATGTGTCTACACTTTGCTTCAAGACTGCATTAGTACCCCACTTATTCAAAGTAGGACTAGATGGTTTCTGTAAGGTTTAAAAATTTGACTATCACTAACCTGATCTTGGCAAACATTAGTGTTGTCTAAACCTGCCTTAGGGTGGTCTAGTGTAATGGATGTTTACATAGCTTGTTATTGCTACTGTGCAAATTTACTTCCAATTTTCTTTTTAATTGCCGTCATTGGTCTTGTCTGTGCGATTTGGTCTCATTCCCTGAAGGTCTTATCTGAAGTTAAATCCAGGCTAATGTGTTTTTCATAATTAAACTGAGTCTGTCTATTGCAAGGACTGTAAGCTCTTGATACAGCAGTCTTTATTATAGTTTATCCAGCTCTTACATCAAGAAAAAACACAAATATGTGAACCTCTTCCGATTGTGGCTTGAGTCGCTGCAGTGGAACTGAAGACAGGGCTGGTTTCTTGGGGGGGATTGTATTTGTTGATGCAACATTAGTTTAGTGAGTTTTGTTAGTGAAGTCGTGTCAATGTGCTGAATCTGCTGCTGGCACATGGCACAGCACTCATTATGTATAATAATATAAAAAATATACAATCCAGCTAATGTGTAATGCATAAACACTAAGCCTAGCATTGGATCAGTTCAAATGTTTGATCAGGTCAAATGTCATTGCCAACGCAAGATTCAACAAAGATTTTTTTGAAAAGTTTAAGAGTTAATTAATTATGGAACGCTAGAGCTTTGTTTCTACAGGTAAGTTTTCATTACCAAAACGACTCTAAAGGATCACCAAAAAGCGCATCATACTGCACTACTGTGGGGACAATTTGGGCTCATTGGACAGTAGATAATCCTCACCTGGATTTGAATTTTTTTTGTCTTTTCAAAGAGAAAAAAACATGCTAAACAAGTGTACTTTTCACACAAAAACAAAGCTAGTGTTTGTAAGTTTCCAGTCACAGTTATAAGGCTCTCTCATCGTGAGTCGGGCATTAGTCAGTCCTTTAAATTGTAGGACATTGGCTCAATGCCCTGAATACAACACTACCAAATATGCTGCAGTTGTGTTTATAATATGACATTTGTTTGACCAGGAGATATGTTGTGCAACTCCAGTTCCCCATCTAAACTTGTGCATTGCAGCACTGATGTTGCCTTTTAAAGAGACGTCACTGCTTACTGTGGTGTACTTCCTCTTAACCCAGAGCATCTATGAATAGAACAAATTGCAAAACACCTCCACCATAAATCTCTGTTGAAACTCTCTGGAAACGCGTAATTAAGCTGTTGTAATTTGCCTTAAGCTACATGTTTGACAAACAAACAGACCAAACAGATTTACTCAACTCTTTCCAGGTGATGTGTCACTCTGGTGTTTTCCATGGTTCTGCTTATGTTTACAACTGTCAGACAGTAAAGACAGGACGGGGCAGACCCAGTGCATACCACACATTGTGAAACGGAATGGACGTGCAATTGTGAATGCATTTTTCCGTGCAGTGTGATATGTGTTTATTCTCGTGCCAAAGTTAGTAGGGCTAGTCAGGCCTGCAGAAGGTTTGGCACAAACAAAGCCTTTGTAAGTTGGTTTACATCTTTTTCTGAGAATTTTCTTTTTCTTTTTAAATCCACTGAAGCGGATGCTGTTTTTGTCTGGGTCTGCAATGAGAACATGACGTGGAGCACAGTCTTTGTTTTAGGGTGGGTTGCTTGTTGTTTGTTTGTCTGCTATATTGTGCTATAGCCTAATGTTGAAAGAGATTATATAGAATGATTTAGTGTGCTATGTAGTGTTGTGTAGTGTTGTTTAATGCTGTGTAGTGTTGTTTAGTGTAGTGTAGGGCTGTGTAGTGTAGTGCTGTGTAGTGTAGTATAGTGCTCTGTAGTGTTGTTTTGTGCTGTGTAGTGTTGTATAGTGCTGTGTAGGGCTGTGTAGTTTAGTGTAGTATAGGGCTGTGTAGTGTAGTATAGGGCTGTGTAGTGTTTAGTGTCGTAGTGTAGTATAGGGCTGTGTAGTGTTTAGTGTCGTAGTGTAGTATAGGGTTGTGTAGTGTTTAGTGTAGTGTAGTATAGGGTTGTGTAGTGTTTAGTGTAGTGCTGTGTAGTGCTGTGTAGTGTAGTATAGGGCTGTGTAGTGTAGTATAGGGCTGTGTAGTGTAGTATAGGGCTGTGTAGTGCTGTGTAGTGTAGTATAGGGCTGTGTAGTGCTGTGTAGTGTAGTATAGGGCTGTGTAGTGCTGTGTAGTGTTTAGTGTAGTGTAGTACTGTGTAGTGTAGTATAGGGCTGTGTAGTGTAGTGCTGTGTAGTGTTTAGTGTCGTAGTACTGTGTAGTGTAGTGTAGTGCTGTGTAGTGTTTAGTGTCGTGTAGTACTGTGTAGTGTAGTATAGTGCTGTGTAGTGTTTAGTGTAGTGTAGTACTGTGTAGTGTAGTATAGTGCTGTGTAGTGTTGTTTTGTGTAGTATAGTGTAGTGTTGTTTAGTGTAGTATAGGGCTGTGTAGTGTAGTGTTGTTTAGTGTGGTATAGTGCTGTGTAGTGAAGTGTAGTGTAGTGTTGTTTAGTTTTATGTAGTATAGACACTAATCAGCCAGGCTTAGGTTTAGGGTGACTGCCCACTCTAAAGTAGCGTGAGCGGCTATAGACCTCATCCTCTCTGTTCTCTGCTGGAGCACAGGTGGAATTACAAGAATATTAATGTTTTTTTTTTCAAATTCTGTGACTGTTCTACTCACATTACGCACAAGTTTGCTACTCGGGCTGCTGTGAACAGCTGCTTCAGAGAGACATAAACCAGCCCCGTTTAGACCAGAAGCAATGCTGGGCAGTTTCACTTGAACCTAACGTGACGGGCAAATCCAATGAGAGCCGTGTTATTTTTCAAAAAATGTTAATTGCCTATTAGCTATGTATCAAAGGAATGCTATCAAGTGTCATTATGTAGGACTCTTTATTGTTTTAGAAAAAGAAGAAAATGTGTTTATAGAGCACATTTTGTGCAAAAGAAACTTAATGTGCTTAAGTGACACAGAAAAAGGGAAAAACTTTCATTAGCAAAGAACAAAATTAAAGACACCAAAAAATAAATGAGAAACAAATTTAATAAAATTAACAATTATCCCCAAAATTTTACATTGTGAACAGATATATTACCAGGGCTGCTGGTTTCAATGGGCCAGGTGACTAAGCCCTCCCTTTCATTAATAAATGTCTATTTTAAATATAAATATTTTGAAGTTTTATTTTTTATGTAGTTTATTTATTGTCCTTCTAAAGTGAAACTGTTTTCATTTAGGGTTCAGAACAGTTTCACTTTAGAAGAACAACAACACCTGAATGGACCTGTGACACCAACAACTCACCTGAGCCTTAACGACTCTCACATCTGTCCTTTCAACGACTATGAGACCAGAACAGCCTGGTCAGACCTTTTCAATTCAGAATTGAAAGTCTCTTGTAATTGAGAGATAAAATGTCTTCACCTTGAAAACTAAGTCCAGATGCCTTTTCTCTTTAAGATGACCTGAATGAATGAGAACCTTCAAAGACATACAGTTGTTAACAAACAAATGAGGTTCTGTGTGTTTTAAGCCTATTTTTTAAAGAGGTTATTGTCTGGAAGTGAGTTCCATTTTTTTGGGAGCATAATGAGCAAATGGAGCTTCACCTGCTTTGTCCTGAAAAAGACGTACAACAAGGAAATATATTTAGTCTGTTTCTGAAAATCAAATATACAATCAAAACATCTTTAGTGGCTATTAACAGACAACTTCACTGCAGCTGTAATTTTCTTCACTAAACTCCAAATGTTTCCAGGCATCTGTTGACTGCGAGGTCAGTGGGTGCTATTCTGTACATAAACAGCACCTCAGGGCAGCAGGGGTGTAGCTCTGGTCAATCACAGGGGTAGAGTTCTCATTCTGGCCCTGTTATTAGATGTCTTAGATGTCACCACAGCGTCATAAACGACAAAACAGCAGATGGATATAAACTCATTTATTACAGCTTTAGTTGTTACCGAACAAGAAACAGCTATTAGCTGCAGATTCCAGACGATGATCAGATGGGTAAACGTGACTTAGTAGACTCTTTCACTTCTTTCACTTCTTGTAAAAATCAATATCTGCGTACACCTTTTAGCCAAAAAATAAATAAAGCAGACCCCAAGAGACAAAAAAGGGTATTAGCCACCAAAAAAATAAAATTACTATTTCTGCATAAACAAGATGGTTTGGGCAAGTGGCAACTGGCTGACTATGTGTGGGCTGTCAGTGAGTGAGTAGAGAACATTGAGTGCTCGATATTTTACTATAAAAACTGGCAACTCTGTTTGCCAGTTTTTATTTTTATTTTATTTTTATTTTTATTATTTATTTTTACTGTAGCTGATAAAGCAGATCAACTAGCATTATTTGCGGAGCAATTACAGTAATTACTGTAATAATAACATACTGTAATAACAACAATACTATGTTAATGTTGCTTTATCATCATGTATCCATAAATATTAGGTCCTAAATTGTTTTTGGTTTTAACAAAATTTATTGTCATACACTATTTAGGCTTTTATGGGTATTTACCATTGGCAATAAACAGTATTTTACTGTAAATATTTCAGACTTTAAGAGTGTAGCTGCTATATGACACCAAAAAAAAAAAAGATTAATTGAGCTCATTATTATCAATTTGCACCACTAGAATTACATAACCCTTGGAGACAGACTTTTTTATATATATATATATCTTCTTTACGTTAGACCTTTAGGTCATAGGCAGTTTGGAAACTGTTTAATGGACCATTTTCAAAGCATTACTCCCACATAAATTACTTTTAAGTTCTAAACATGGTTATTCATCTTATGGTTTCGAACAAGTTTATGTAAAGTTTTAGATTTTTTTATTTTTATTTTATTTTTATTTAAAATGCTATACCACTATAATAGTGTGGAAGTATTGATATTGCCATGTTAGAGGTGCAGTGTGAAAACTGAAAATTGCTCTCCTGGGTTCTATGGAGCTTACATACATCTAGCAACACTGCACTGCAGCGTCTCTTCATCCTAATATCGGCACTGTGCTAATTTGAAACCCTGCCTGTTGCCAACTCTGTGTGAACTATCTATGACAGGTTTGTGTTGTCAGCATCTTTACTCGCTCCACTGAAAAAGACCGCTGACTGAAAGAAGGAAGGGTGTGTGCCAAGTTTTACAAAGAAGCATTTAGCTACACCAAATAATGCAGTGTTATTTGTCTCATGTCCTTTTTATAAGAGATGACACATTGTTGTATCAGCGCTGTAGGGGTGTCGCCCCTTGACGCATGTTCCCGCTAACATTTCTTTAAAATTTTTTTTTTTCTTTTCCTGTCTGCAGCTGGAGTGTCAGTTTTTGGAGCATTCCTGCGCTCGGAGTTCAGTGAGGAGAATCTGCAGTTCTATTTGGCCTGCGAACAATACAAACACTCGTCCAACAACTTCAGCCTGCAGAGGAGGGCCAAAGACATCTGCGCCACGTACATTCAACCAGGGGCCCCGCGGGAGGTACAGCTCTGCTTTCACTCTGCACATGACATGGGCGAAAATATAGTATTATCCAGGGAATTCATATTATTTAAAGTTATTTGTGTGGTTCAAGGTTTGCATAATCACTCTACACAAATGTTTTCATCAACCCTCAAATGTACAACTATGCCTAGTCAAAAATAAACCTTTTTTGGCATATATATATATATATATATATATATATATTTATTTTTTAAATCACATGCGAGGATATTTAACATGTGACTTTACACTCATGTTATCAATTTAAACTCATCACTTATTATATTATAAAGGCATCAGCAAAGTGTGAGTCCATTAAAAAATCAGTCAACCTTACTCTCTGTGACCCACCAACAACAACCCACTTTTGGGTCCCAACCCACCATGTTGGCTACATGATTGTCTTGGAAAATAATGTATTTTATTGTTTTAGTCACTGTAGAGTAAGGTACAGTTTTAAAGGACTTTCTAGTTCAGATCGGCTCGATACAGATTACAGGTTATGCTCTCTCTGTTTGACAAGATGTTGTGTCTTCTTGTATTCAAAGCATAAGAAGAGCTTAGACATTACATTGCATTTATTGGCATGATTGGCATGTGTCTTGATGTTGATGATGTTGCTTATGAAGAGTCATGCATTTGAGCCATTTTTCACCATGCCACCAGTGAGCTGCGGACTCATTTGCTCTGAATAATATTTGCAGATTTGACACTCTGCAGCACACTGATGTTGTTTGCTCTCACTGACACAGCTTACAAAAACCATGTATAGGCAGGAAGTAACCACTTCATGTTCATGCATTTGTAATAAGCTCCATTACAACCTTCTATGTGTGCACTGCTGCTTGTCAATGGATAAGAGGTGTTCAAGGGATTGGCCACAGCAATATAATGGGCAGACATTTTAACAGTGTTCCTCTCAAATAATTCTTCTCGCAAAACTGTTAAGACCCATCTTGGTTTAGTGCTAGTGTTAGCTGTGACATAATGGGCCCTTTCACATGGTTCTGTATAATCGTGCACAACCACTAATGGCACATGTGTAAGACGAAAGCTCAGCCGTAAACAGAAACCACAACAGATCTAACTTTATTAGAGTCTTTTTTTTCTGTAGGCTACATTCATGAGCACATTTCACCTTCCTCCAATACGCTCGAAAGGAAAAAAGAAAGGTGTAGTGTACAATTAAAAAATATTAGTCACATTATGTCTTCAATTGTGTATTGTGCATTCTGTTTCTTTTTTAAAGGTATTTGGCAGAGCAGCCTTCATCCCAGTCTGTTTGTCATTAAGGTTGAATTGAGATACTTTTGGGGTTCTGCAAGTTTCCATGACATCTGCCCAATTGCAAGTTCCAAAAGAATTAAGTTAATTTTGTTCAACATCCTCTTATAACATCTGGTCATTACTGTGCACAAAGTCTGGAGTCACACTCAACTTTGAACAGGAAGTGCAATGATGTCAGGGTGGGGCTGGGCGATATGGGAAAATACACAAATTTGGCAATATATTTAGGCAAAATTACGATGCACGATGATATATATCGCAATATTTTTAAATGTCACCTGAACCACTGAATAAATGTTCAAATCTACCTGAAGTTTCAAGTAAACTATTCAAAATAATATCCACAGCACAAACCATAACATTTACTGAACTTTATTCTTCTTTTTATATTGTGCCTGTTGATACATAAGGTATAAAATCCATGAATGTAGAGTATATCCTTCTATCTTTCCATGCAATTATTGGAGAGTCTTTACACATACCTGCCCCCTCAGACAATAAGGTCAAAGTAAACTGACTGCTGCACTCTTCTTTTAGTCATTTACGAGGCTGTTAGTGTCTTTCCCAGGACACACCCTCTGCTCAGTGACATTTACGACTGTCACAGGGATTAAACCGAGGCCTCGCTCATGTGGCTATTCCAAAGCTCTGTTTATCGAAAGGCTTTCAAAGAATCAAATAATAACAGCTCTTTCAGGTTTTAGATAGTGTTGTAGTCAAGTCATTGACCGAGACCAGA
>JALDNG010000251.1:0-110000 GCA_024349245.1 Neodontobutis hainanensis
GTTCCTGGGCTTGTAAACTCTTCTTGTGGTGCGAGACGTGTCTTGAGCAGCTCTATGTCCTTCTGAACTCTTCGTCTGAACTGAAGTAGTGTCTTCTCCGTCATGGTCCGTCTCTCGTTCTTTTTTTAACTCTTTGGCTGGAGGTTTGCTGCTCGTTTCTCGTTCGTCGTCATCGTCAGAGGAGTTTTCCGTTTCTCCCTCAGGATCTGAAGGTAAATACAAACGGGGCTCTTCTTCAGGTTTAGTTGAGCTGTTGCTCGCAGATTTACGGCCGTTCATGGAACCCTCTTCATCGTCCGAGTCAGTGGAGTTCTCAGTGAGGTCCTCTGTTTCTGACTCTAAATGTTGGCCCAAGTCTTTACTTTCACTATCGGACTGCCAGTCCTGTTTCCTGTTCTGCTTCCAGTCGTCGTCGTCAGAGTCGGAGGAGTTTTCGGTCAGTCCTTCGATCTCAGAGTCTGCTCCAGAGTCTTCTGTATTTGTTTTCTCTAAAGAAAGCACAATAGAAGCGTTACAATAACTTTACTTTCTACGACTGAAGTGATTACTGTAGAAGGGCTGGACATAGCAAGCCCGCTATGGGGGCGTGGCTGACCGCGCTCCCGTCTTGTTTACGCCGCTCTCGGGAAAAGAAGCCGCTGGATATTTATGAACAGAAGAGAGACTCGCAAAGTTTATTTACTAACTATTTTAAATCAGTTTTTCAAATTGAAGGTTTTTTTCTACAACCAAATAATGTTTTTGGTTAGTCTATGTTTTCCAAAGCTTTTTAGCCAATATGTCTTTGTTTTTTGTTAATTAGTTTGTGAGTTGCCGCTGATCATAAATGGAGATAGTTTGCAGTTAGCTAAAAGCTAACGCTAGCTGTGTTTGGTTTAATTCACTTTTTTATCGTACAACTGCACTAAATAAACCACGCTCCAGTTTCTAGGTGAGTACATTTTTGTATGTCTTAAAACACTGCTCAGAATATACATTTGTTACACGTTTGTTAGCTGACCCGAAGGTGGCTCTCCACCGTTTTAACGATAGCTTAATATTTATATTAACATAATATGATATACGGTCATATCTAACCTCAATTTGGAAGGAATAAAGCATAATGCTCTTATAGTTTTTAGTCAGATAAGAATAAATGTCTTTGACTGAATAATTACTGTGTAGTTTGCAAACACAGTAAAGGCCATAATATAATAATAATAATAATAATAATAATAATAATAATAATAATAATAATAATAATAAATGCAAAAATTAGAAGTGGGCTTAATGTACTCTTTTACAAAGATCTTGGTTGTGTCATTTTGGTAAATACATTTGACAAGTCTTGTTTTATGAAAATAAATATTGTTCTCTCTCAGATTTCCTAAAGGTGATGCTGTCAGGCTGAGGCTAAAGGTGATGCTGTCAGGCTGAGGCTAAAGGTGATGCTGTCAGGCTGAGGCTAAAGGTGATGCTGTCAGGCTGAGGCTAAAGGTGATGCTGTCAGACTGAGGCTAAATGTGATGCTGTCAGGCTGAGGCTAAAGGTGATGCTGTCAGGCTGAGGCTAAAGGTGATGCTGTCAGGCTGAGGCTAAAGGTGATGCTGTCAGACTGAGGCTAAAGGTGATGCTGTCAGACTGAGGCTAAAGGTGATGCTGTCAGACTGAGGCTAAAGGTGATGCTGTCAGACTGAGGCTAAAGGTGATGCTGTCAGACTGAGGCTAAAGGTGATGCTGAGACTGAGGCTAAAGGTGATGCTGAGACTGAGGCTAAAGGTGATGCTGAGACTGAGGCTAAAGGTGATGCTGAGACTGAGGCTAAAGGTGATGCTGTCAGACTGAGGCTAAAGGTGATGCTGTCAGACTGAGGCTAAAGGTGATGCTGTCAGACTGAGGCTAAAGGTGATGCTGTCAGACTGAGGCTAAAGGTGATGCTGTCAGACTGAGGCTAAAGGTGATGCTGTCAGACTGAGGCTAAAGGTGATGCTGAGGCTGAGGCTAAAGGTGATGCTGAGGCTGAGGCTAAAGGTGATGCTGAGGCTAAAGGTGATGCTGAGGCTAAAGGTGATGCTGAGGCTAAAGGTGATGCTGAGGCTAAAGGTGATGCTGAGGCTAAAGGTGATGCTGAGGCTAAAGGTGATGCTGAGGCTAAAGGTGATGCTGAGGCTAAAGGTGATGCTGTCAGACTGAGGCTAAAGGTGATGCTGTCAGACTGAGGCTAAAGGTGATGCTGTCAGACTGAGGCTAAAGGTGATGCTGTCAGACTGAGGCTAAAGGTGATGCTGTCAGACTGAGGCTAAAGGTGATGCTGTCAGGCTGAGGCTAAAGGTGATGCTGTCAGGCTGAGGCTAAAGGTGATGCTGTCAGGCTGAGGCTAAAGGTGATGCTGTCAGACTGAGGCTAAAGGTGATGCTGTCAGACTGAGGCTAAAGGTGATGCTGTCAGACTGAGGCTAAAGGTGATGCTGTCAGACTGAGGCTAAAGGTGATGCTGTCAGACTGAGGCTAAAGGTGATGCTGTCAGGCTGAGGCTAAAGGTGATGCTGTCAGGCTGAGGCTAAAGGTGATGCTGTCAGGCTGAGGCTAAAGGTGATGCTGTCAGACTGAGGCTAAAGGTGATGCTGTCAGACTGAGGCTAAAGGTGATGCTGAGGCTGAGGCTAAAGGTGATGCTGAGGCTAAAGGTGATGCTGTCAGACTGAGGCTAAAGGTGATGCTGAGGCTAAAGGTGATGCTGTCAGACTGAGGCTAAAGGTGATGCTGTCAGACTGAGGCTAAAGGTGATGCTGTCAGACTGAGGCTAAAGGTGATGCTGTCAGACTGAGGCTAAATGTGATGCTGTCAGACTGAGGCTAAAGGTGATGCTGTCAGACTGAGGCTAAATGTGATGCTGAGGCTGAGGCTAAATGTGATGCTGAGGCTGAGGCTAAAGGTGATGCTGAGGCTAAAGGTGATGCTGAGGCTAAAGGTGATGCTGAGGCTGAGGCTAAAGGTGATGCTGAGGCTGAGGCTAAAGGTGATGCTGAGGCTGAGGCTAAAGGTGATGCTGAGGCTGAGGCTAAAGGTGATGCTGAGGCTGATCAGAAGAAAGGCTCTTGGTGTGAGCACTTTGAAGAGGATATTCAGACAAAGGTGAGTGTTACATTAAACTACACATTACATTAAACATTACACCTGCAGTGTCCACTGACTTTTTACTCTAGAAAACACTTTCCTTACTCTACAGTCATACATCTCTTGAACATTACTGAAGCTAAAGTGCATGTGTTAGTTTTATATTTGTACATTTATCTGTAAATCATGACAACAGTCACAGGTAAATGTTTAAGCCAGGTTTTAAACATGACAGACATGACCTCTGACCCAGTACAGTTCACATTAACTAAAGTATTATATTTAGGCAAATGTAAGTTCAAATCAAAGTCCACTATTTCATAAAAACACTTCTTATACAGTAACACACAGTGAGAGTGTTTTTTTCTGTGATTATCAGAACATCTCATGTTCAGAGGAGGGTCCAACAGTAAGACTAGTTTTAAATATAACTTATACTTGTTCTGTCTTTGCAGAGCTTTTGTTTTTTAGTTTCATTTTTTTTTTTATTGCACTTTGTTTTTTGTTTCAGTGAAAAGGAGCACTAAAAATAAAGTTTAGCGTTTTAAAATCGCAATTAGAAATATAATAAAAATAATAAAAATAAAAATAATAATAATTACAAAATATTACAATAAAACAACCTAAACCAGGGGTCCTCAATTAAAATCAGCCGAGGTCCACTTAGTTAACTTTCCTCAAGTGAGGGGTCTGGAAATTTTAAATAAAAGGATATGTGTTTGAATATAATTCTTTAAAGTAAAGTCTCATTTATTCCACACATACAGCCTCTTAAACAATCTGGAGATGAATGTAGATAATCCACTGTTTTCTGTATTTTATCCTTTGTTTCCATGTTTGAGTGTTTATCTTTCACAAACACATCTCACAGACAACAGGTAAAAAATACAAAATCAAAAGAGGCTAAAGCTAAAGCTCAGGACCTGGTGGTTTATTGACAACAGCCTAGAATCCTGCAGATAAGTCCTAATACTCCTTTATACATGTGTGAGAACATTTTAAATACAAAATAATCAAACCAAAACATATTTGTTAAATAAATATGACAAAGGTGCAGTCATAATTGATCTCTTTCTATTGTCATTCCTCTGAAAACAACCGGAACAAGGAAAAATGCACTGAGTATTTCTTTAGCATTAGCTGTTGCTAAAATATAACCGTTACTGTTAATTATTAGCAACAGCTAATGCTAACACAACTTAAGGAAGACTTAACCTGTGTCACTCATAAACCCTCCTTTACACCTTTTCTGTTTTTAATCTCCCAAATGAACGTGTGTTGTGTTCAAATGAACGTGTGTTGTGTTCAAATGAACGTGTGTTGGGTTCAAATGAACGTGTGTTGGGTTCAAATGAACGTGTGTTGGGTTCAAATGAACGTGTGTTGTGTTCAAATGAACGTGTGTTGGGTTCAAATGAACATGTGTTGGGTTCAAATGAACGTGTGTTGGGTTCAAATGAACGTGTGTTGGGTTCAAATGAACGTGTGTTGGGTTCAAATGAACGTGTGTTGTGTTCAAATGAACATGTGTTGGGTTCAAATGAGCGTGTGTTGGGTTCAAATGAGCGTGTGTTGGGTTCAAATGAGCGTGTGTTGTGTTCAAATGAGCGTGTTGGGTTCAAATGAACGTGTGTTGGGTTCAAATGAGCGTGTGTTAGGTTCAAATGAACGTGTTGGGTTCAAATGAACATGTGTTGGGTTCAAATGAAGCGTGTGTTGTGTTCAAATGAGCGTGTGTTGGGTTCAAATGAGCGTGTGTTAGGTTCAAATGAACGTGTTGTGTTCAAATGAACATGTGTTGGGTTCAAATGAACGTGTGTTGTGTTCAAATGAACATGTGTTGGGTTCAAATGAAGCGTGTGTTAGGTTCAAATGAACGTGTGTTGTGTTCAAATGAACATGTGTTGGGTTCAAATGAGCGTGTGTTAGGTTCAAATGAGCGTGTGTTAGGTTCAAATGAGCGTGTGTTAGGTTCAAATGAACGTGTGTTAGGTTCAAATGAACGTGTGTTGGGTTCAAATGAACGCGTGTGTTGGGTTCAAATGAACGTGTGTTGGGTTCAAATGAGCGTGTGTTAGGTTCAAATGAACGCGTGTGTTGGGTTCAAATGAACGTGTGTTGGGTTCAAATGAACGTGTGTTGGGTTCAAATGAACGCGTGTGTTGGGTTCAAATGAACGCGTGTGTTGGGTTCAAATGAACGCGGTGTTGTGTTCAAATGAACGCGTGTGTTGTGTTCAAATGAACGTGTGTTGTGTTCAAATGAGCGTGTGTTGTGTTCAAATGAGCGTGTTGGGTTCAAATGAACGTGTGTTGTGTTCAAATGAACGCGTGTTAGGTTCAAATGAACATGTGTTGGGTTCAAATGAACATGTGTTGGGTTCAAATGAACGTGTGTTGGGTTCAAATGAACGTGTTGTGTTCAAATGAACATGTGTTGGGTTCAAATGAACATGTGTTGGGTTCAAATGAACGCGTGTGTTGGGTTCAAATGAACGTGTGTTGGGTTCAAATGAACGTGTGTTGGGTTCAAATGAACGCGTGTGTTGGGTTCAAATGAACATGTGTTGGGTTCAAATGAACGTGTGTTGGGTTCAAATGAACGCGTGTGTTGTGTTCAAATGAACGCGTGTGTTGGGTTCAAATGAACGTGTTGGGTTCAAATGAGCGTGTTGGGTTCAAATGAGCGTGTTGTGTTCAAATGAACGTGTGTTAGGTTCAAATGAACGTGTGTTGGGTTCAAATGAACACAAATAGCTTGAGCTAATTCCTCACGTTGTTTGTAAATGAGGTCAAATATGCGACAAAGGAGTCAAGTCCCTAAATTACAACACAATAAAGAAGTTGACAGACAAATGTACAACTCACCACATTATTAGACGTCCTCACTTTCCTCTGAGTCTTTTTAATCCTGACGTGAAACCTGTCCAGTCCTGGTTCAGTTCTGGATTCATTGGAGGATAATGTGCTGTCTTTCAGCTCTGACTCTGACACGGAGCTGAGGAGTTGTATTTTGTGATTAAAATAAACGTTTCCTCTTCGTCCATAACGTCAGTGAATCTTCGTTATGTTTTGCCAATGCTCAACTTTTACATTTTAGTCGTTTCTACGTTATTATCAGGCTACGCTAAACATGTTGAAATTTCCCGCTGCTCTGTCGGACCGTAACCATAGTAACCCAAGGACCCGCGCGTAGACCTAGCTGTCCTAGAAATGTTTTACACAATGCGCTTGTAATTTTGAATAATGTCTTGTGGTTTGGATCAAAGCCTCTCGGGGTCCGGATCCGGACCGCGGTCCGTCTATTGAGTACCACTGACCTAAAGAGAATTGGTTCAGGGATCCTTTGGGGGTCGCTTGAAAAAACGTTTGGGGAAAAATCCGACTAAAATGTGTTCAAATCCAACTGTTGCAAATGATTTTGTAATAATTGTTTTATGTATTGTTGTGTGTTGTTTTGTTTGGATAATACACTTTCTGTTGCACTACTCTAATGAAATTTTATTTATAGAGTGCCTTCTTCCCTGTCACTTCCTGTAAAACTCAGGCAGCTGCATGAATGCACAAAGACATGCGCACAAACAAACGTGCACTGAACAAACGTGCACTGAACAAAGTAACCAATCACAAAGTGCGTAGGAGGGACGCTGTGAGAAAAGCCAATCAGCTGCTGTTAAAGCGGGTGTTGAGAGGAAACAGGGAGGGGTCAGAGACTGTGGAATAACTGATCTCCATGAGGGCCCCCTGTCTGTTAGAGGTGATACTGCAAAATGTAGAGAAAAGTAAAAACAGGGCCAATCTCGCCGATAGACATTTCATTTTTTTAGTAAACAATATAAATTAATTCATCGCATAGTGGATATCAAAATGATTCATTTTAGCCTAAAAACTGTCCACTTATGGCTTAAAAACGCAATTCTAAAGTGTCCCTTTCATTTCAACACACCCGGAGCAGTGCATTATTTGTTAATCTTAGTTTTCTGACTCGCTGCCGGCGGGGCTCCGTCTCAAAGATGTGCCTCCCCTCTTTCTTTTTGTAGTTCCGAGCCCTCTTTGTCAGGTCGTTTTATGAGTTTGTGTAAGTTGGTGGTGTTACCACATCAGCCAATGACCTTTTTACCGACGTCGCAATTCGCAATTCCCAGCAGTAAAATACTTCCACACAGCGCTCTGTTTTTTATCTGTCAGCTGCTGAGTCACGTGACGACAGGGCAACAGGACACAGCAGAGGGGGGGGGGACGGGGGACGACATATGTGCATGACGTGAGAAAAGAGCTGCATAAGAGAAACCGCTAAATACAAGCTCATTTTAATTATTATATTTCATGCTAAATAAATTTAAAAAGCCCTTAATATCGATATTTTGACTTAATTCGATCCTTTTCGATACCACCCCATATCGAAAGTATCGATATTAAGGATCCGACCACCCCTGTCTATGGAAGGCCCGTGGGCCTCAGCCCAGAGTGCATTAAGGGGCCATGGGCCTCAGTGGGCCCCCCTGCCCTCGTGCTCGCTCCGCTACAGCTCTCAGCCCCTGGCTCTAAAGCACATCCCAAACTTTTTTAGAACCAATAACTTTCAAAAGGCGCTTCATTAAAAACTCACCTGCTTTGTTTCCCGGGCCTTGGACCTGGACTGTGTCCCTCCGCGCTGACTGCAGGAGCTGTCTCTGTCTCTCGTTTTCCTCTTTTAAGACGCGCACTTCTTCCTCCAGCTCCGCGACTGTTCTCTCAAACAGCGCCAACATCTCGTGCGCCAAAGCGGCCTGGCGCTCGTTCACCAGAGCCCTCAGCCTTTCGCCCCGAGACTCTTTCTCCTCCATTTTCTCCCGCGCGAAAGACGTGACAGGAAGTGTTCAGTGAAGCGCGTAGCGAGGCTTCTTCTTCTTCTTCTTCTTTAATGTTTGGTTGGCGGTTGGAAAACAAGCTAAAGGTGCATTACCGCCACCTACCGGACTGGAGTGTGGACGACGAGCATGTACAGCTGTGCTCAGAAGTTTATATATTTTCTGGGCCATTCAGAGAAACTTGGGTGAAGCCATTTATTGTCAAACAATGTGTTTTCTCTTTTTAAATCATAATGACGACAGAAACTACCCAAAAGACCCTGATAAAACGTTTACACGCCCCAGTTCTTAATACTGTGTGTTACCTTTAACATGACAGCCTGAAGTCTTTTGTGGAAGTTTGTGGATGAGGCTCTTTATTTTCTCAGATGTAAAGCTGTCCCTTTTTTTTTTTGGTAAAAAGCCTCCAGTTCCTGTAAATTCTTGGGCTCTTGTATGACCTGCAGGTTTGAGATCTCAGAGTGGCTCAAAGACACTGAGGTCAGACTGAGGTCAGGAGACTGAGTCCAGAACCTTCTCTTTCTGCTGCTGTAGCCAATGACAGGTCGACTTGGTCTTGTGCTTTGGATTGTTGTCATGTTGGAACGTCCAAGTACGTCAAGGAACAGTATTTTCTTCTAGTGCCTTCATCTTGAAACAGTCACACCACCTTTTTTTCAGCGCATCCTGTATTTCAGCTAAAGTTATTTGTGGGATTTTCTTCGGAAAAAATTTTATTCGGAACAAGAATGCAGTAGCTCAGTGGGTAGAGTGGCCATCCTTTGACCGACGAGTGGGCGGTTCGATCTCCGCTCGAAGCATCCCAAAACATCATAACATTCCCCACATACTGCTGTTGTGTCCTTGGGCAAGACACTTAACCCACCTTGCCTCCAGTGGTGTCAGCTGTAACACCGTAACCTCACAGATCCTTTGACAATTGTTTTTTTTAGAATACAGAAACGTCAGTGCAGCACAGGCTTTTACACACACTGACTACAAACAGGTCACAGGTCACAGGTCACAGGTCACAGGTGAGGAGGGTTACCTTTAGGAGCCGTTCAAACCTCTTTGTGTCACTTGTGAGGCCAGGATCTGCAGGGTAAGGTTTGATCAGGGTCATTTCTGTAGTTTCTGTGTCTTTATGAGTTAAAAAGATTAAACACAGTTGTTGAGAATAAATGTCTTCACCACTAACTACGAGTAAAAGTTATCAATCATATTCTCTGAAAAATGGCCAAAAAAATGACTATATTGTTCCAGGAAATGTAAACGTGTAAAACTGCTACATCAGCTGTAAACTGTTAGGTCTCCAGGGCAGTCCTGGGTTAGCGTTAGTCCATTTACAGAAGACCCTGTGGCATTACTGATACTCTTTTCTTTAAAGATGACCCCTCGGGCCCCCCTTTTAGGAATTAAATCTTAACCATAACATTTAAGTTAGCGTTAAAGAACTAATGCCACCCCTGACTTTTCTGTCCCGTAGGCCTCACAGGTCCTTCAGACAGTTCCTCTTTACCCCAACCTTCTGCCCTTGTACCTGGAAACAGCACATCACACATTACAGAAAACATGTTCTACTTATTATAGGATGAAGAAAATGTTCTATTTAAAAAGCAACTTAACATTAAGTTCTGTTCCGTCTCTTTTGAGCCAGTGTTTCCCAGATCCTTCTTGTGGACATTGATTAAGACGAACCCATAAGCCTCTGTAAAGGGTCACTTTTGCTTCTTCCATTTTGTTAAGTTTAGTCAAGACAGAGCCCAAGTCCTGTCCCAGACCAGAGACTGTCAGGACCAGGATGAAACAGGCCAGGTCCAGACTTGATTTGTGATATTAACATTACTTATTATTAATAAATGATCAATATTTATCTATAATAATAGTTAATACATTTTTAAGAAATAAAAAGTGCTTCAGAAGTGTTTTGTTCCACTTTACGTTCACATATTTCATTTGAAAGTAGAAAAAAACACTGCTATATTTGAGTTTCAGCTCTAATCCACGGAACAGAGGCACAGCTCATGCACTGGACAGAAAAAAAACCTTACATACCGAGACGAGATCTA
Organism: Neodontobutis hainanensis; assembly: GCA_024349245.1. Lineage (NCBI taxonomy): Eukaryota > Metazoa > Chordata > Actinopteri > Gobiiformes > Odontobutidae > Neodontobutis > Neodontobutis hainanensis. The sequence goes on from JALDNG010000251.1 coordinate 9,992, forward strand.
GAATAAAAACATAAGAAAAAAACCTTACATACCGAGACGAGATCTAGAATAAAAACATAAGAAAAAAACCTTACATACCGAGACGAGATCTAGAATAAAAACATAAGAAAAAAACCTTACATACCGAGACGAGATCTAGAATAAAAACATAAGAAAAAAAAACTTTACATACCGAGACGAGATCTAGAATAAAAACATAAGAAAAAAAAACTTTACATACCGAGACGAGATCTAGAATAAAAACATAAGAAAAAAAACTTTAAATACCGAGACAGGATCTAGAATAAAAACATAAGAAAAAGAGATGATTGATTAAATAAGATGCCTATCCATTCTTTTGATCTTTGTCACAGGATTTCATAGTTAGTCCTGGTTTAGTCCTGGTTTAGACCTGGTTTAGACCTGATTTAGACCTGGTTTAGTCCTGGTTTAGTCCTGGTTTAGTCCTGGTTTAGTCCTGGTTTAGACCTGGTTTAGACCTGGTTTAGACCTGGTTTAGTCCTGGTTTAGACCTGGTTTAGTCCTGGTTTAGTCCTGGTTTAGTCCTGGTTTAGACCTGATTCAGTCCTGGTTTAGACCTGGTGCAGACCTGGTTCAGACCTGGTTCAGACCTGGTTTAGTCCTGGTTTAGTCCTGGTGCAGACCTGGTTTAGACCTGGTTCAAACCTGGTTTAGACCTGGTTTTCTCCTGGTTTAGTCCTGGTTTAGTCCTGGTTTATACCTGGTGTAGACCTGGTGTAGACCTGGTGTAGACCTGGTTTAGACCTGGTTTAGACCTGGTTTAGACCTGGTTTAGACCTGGTTCAGTCCTGGTTTAGACCTGGTTTAGTCCTGGTTTAGACCTGGTTTAGTCCTGGTTTAGTCCTGGTTTAGTCCTGGTTTAGACCTGATTTAGTCCTGATTTAGTCCTGGTTTAGACCTGGTTTAGACCTGGTTTAGACCTGGTTTAGTCCTGGTTTAGACCTGGTTTAGACCTGGTTTAGTCCTGGTTTAGACCTGGTTTAGTCCTGGTTTAGTCCTGGTTTAGTCCTGGTTTAGTCCTGGTTTAGACCTGATTCAGTCCTGGTTTAGACCTGGTTTAGACCTGGTTTAGACCTGGTTCAGTCCTGGTTTAGACCTGGTTTAGTCCTGGTTTAGACCTGGTTTAGTCCTGGTTTAGTCCTGGTTTATACCTGGTTTAGACCTGGTTCAGTCCTGGTTTATACCTGGTGTAGACCTGGTGTAGACCTGGTTTAGACCTGGTTTAGACCTGGTTTAGACCTGGTTTAGACCTGGTTCAGTCCTGGTTTAGATCTGGTTTAGTCCTGGTTTAGACCTGGTTTAGTCCTGGTTTAGTCCTGGTTTAGTCCTGGTTTAGTCCTGGTTTAGACCTGATTTAGTCCTGGTTTAGACCTGGTTTAGACCTGGTTTAGACCTGGTTTAGTCCTGGTTTAGACCTGGTTTAGACCTGGTTTAGACCTGGTTTAGTCCTGGTTTAGACCTGGTTTAGTCCTGGTTTAGTCCTGGTTTAGTCCTGGTTTAGTCCTGGTTTAGACCTGATTCAGTCCTGGTTTAGACCTGGTTTTGTCCTGGTTTAGACCTGGTTTAGACCTGGTTTAGTTCTGGTTTAGACCTGGTTTAGTCCTGGTTTAGACCTGGTGTAGACCTGGTTTAGACCTGGTTTAGACCTGGTTTAGACCTGGTTTAGACCTGGTTCAGTCCTGGTTCAGTCCTGGTTTAGACCTGGTTTAGTCCTGGTTTAGACCTGGTTTAGTCCTGGTTTAGTCCTGGTTTAGTCCTGGTTTAGACCTGATTTAGTCCTGGTTTAGACCTGGTTTAGACCTGGTTTAGTCCTGGTTTAGACCTGGTTTAGACCTGGTTTAGACCTGGTTTAGTCCTGGTTTAGACCTGGTTTAGTCCTGGTTTAGTCCTGGTTTAGTCCTGGTTTAGTCCTGGTTTAGACCTGATTCAGTCCTGGTTTAGACCTGGTTTTGTCCTGGTTTAGACCTGGTTTAGACCTGGTTTAGACCTGGTTCAGTCCTGGTTTAGACCTGGTTTAGTCCTGGTTTAGACCTGGTTTAGACCTGGTTTAGACCTGGTTCAGTCCTGGTTTAGACCATGTTTAGACCTGGTTTAGACCTGGTTTTGTCCTGGTTTAGTCCTGGTTCAAACCTGGTTTAGTCCTGGTTTAGACCTGGTTCAGACCTGGTTTAGACCTGGTTCAGTCCTGGTTTAGACCTGGTGCAGACCTGGTTTAGACCTGGTTCAAACCTGGTTTAGACCTGGTTTTCTCCTGGTTTAGTCCTGGTTTAGTCCTGGTTTATACCTGGTTTAGACCTGGTTCAGTCCTGGTTCAGTCCTGGTTTAGACCTGGTTTAGTCCTGGTTTAGACCTGGTTTAGTCCTGGTTTAGTCCTGGTTTAGTCCTGGTTTAGTCCTGGTTTAGACCTGATTTAGACCTGATTTAGTCCTGGTTTAGACCTGGTTTAGACCTGGTTTAGACCTGGTTTAGTCCTGGTTTAGTCCTGGTTTAGTCCTGGTTTAGTCCTGGTTTAGACCTGGTTTAGACCTGGTTTAGTCCTGGTTTAGACCTGGTTTAGTCCTGGTTTAGACCTGATTCAGTCCTGGTTTAGACCTGGTGCAGACCTGGTTTAGACCTGGTTTTGTCCTGGTTTAGACCTGGTTTAGTCCTGGTTTAGACCTGGTTTAGACCTGGTTCAGTCCTGGTTTAGACCTGGTTCAGACCTGGTTTAGACCTGGTGCAGACCTGGTTTAGACCTGGTTTTGTCCTGGTTTAGTCCTGGTTCAAACCTGGTTTAGTCCTGGTTTTCTCCTGGTTTAGTCCTGGTTTAGTCCTGGTTTAGACCTGGTTTAGTCCTGGTTTAGACCTGGTTTAGTCCTGGTTCAGTCCTGGTTTAGACCTGGTTTAGTCCTGGTTTAGACCTGGTTTAGTCCTGGTTCAGTCCTGGTTTAGACCTGGTTTAGTCCTGGTTTAGACCTGGTTTAGTCCTGGTTCAGTCCTGGTTTAGACTTGGTTTAGTCCTGGTTCAGTCCTGGTTTAGACCTGGTTTAGTCCTGGTTTAGACCTGGTTTAGTCCTGGTTCAGTCCTGGTTTAGACTTGGTTTAGTCCTGGTTTAGTCCTGGTTTAGACCCGGTTTAGACCTGGTTCAGACCCGGTTTAGACCCGGTTCAGTCCTGGTTTAGACCTGGTTTAGTCCTGGTTTAGTCCTGGTTTAGACCTGGTTTAGTCCTGGTTTAGACCTGGTTTAGTCCTGGTTCAGTCCTGGTTTAGACCTGGTTTAGTCCTGGTTTAGACCTGGTTTAGTCCTGGTTCAGTCCTGGTTTAGACCTGGTTTAGTCCTGGTTCAGTCCTGGTTTAGACTTGGTTTAGTCCTGGTTCAGTCCTGGTTTAGACTTGGTTTAGTCCTGGTTTAGTCCTGGTTTAGTCCTGGTTTAGTAAATAAATATTAGTAAATATTTGTAAAATGGAAACTTGATAAGTTTCTCGGGAAAAGACACACCCACAGACAAGTCCGGTTTTAGATCCTCCTTCAGCTCCAACAGGTTTCAGACAGGTACAGGACGTGTACAGGTGTGGGACAGGTACAGGACTTGTACAGGTGTGGGACAGGTACAGGACGTGTACAGGTGTGGGACAGGTACAGGACTTGTACAGGTGTGGGACAGGTACAGGACTTGTACAGGTGTGGGACAGGTACAGGACTTGTACAGGTGTGGGACAGGTACAGGACTTGTACAGGTGTGGGACAGGTACAGGACGTGTACAGGTGTGGGACAGGTACAGGACTCAGGTGAGACGCATTAAAGACGACAACCATGAAACAGTTGGTTTTTCTCGCTCTGTTTCTCTGCATCAGCTCAGGTAAATTTAATCCAGGTTCTGTTCCAGTTTAGACCTGGTTCAGACCCGGTTTAGACCTGGTTTAGTCCTGGTTTAGTCCTGGTTTAGACCTGGTTTAGACCTGGTTTAGACCCGGTTTAGACCTGGTTCAGACCCGGTTTAGACCCGGTTCAGACCTGGTTCAGACCCGGTTTAGACCCGGTTCAGACCCGGTTTAGACCCGGTTTAGGCCCGGTTCAGACAAGGTTTAGTCCTGGTTCAGACCCGGTTCAGACCTGGTTTAGACCCGGTTTAGACCTGGTTCAGACCCGGTTTAGACCCGGTTTAGACCCGGTTCAGACCTGGTTTGGACCCTGTTCAGACCTGATTTAGACCCGGTTCAGACCCGGTTCAGACCTGGTTTAGACCTGGTTTAGATCCGGTTTAGACCCTGTTTAGACCCGGTTCAGACAAGGTTTAGTCCTGGTTCAGACCCGGTTCAGACCCGGTTCAGACCTGGTTTAGACCCAGTTTAGACCTGGTTCAGACCCGGTTCAAACCCGGTTCAGACCTGGTTTAGACCCGGTTTAGACCTGGTTCAGACCCGGTTCAGACCCGGTCTTTGTCTCTTCCAGCGGCTGGACTGCAGTGCAGTGGCTTATCTTCTACAAAGAACTGTACAAACGGAGAAACATCGTGCTTCTCTTCCAGCGCCGCAGGTAAAATACTTCTTTAGACGAATTAAAGAGGTTTTATTTAAATGTGAGTAAAAGTCTTCCGTGAGTCTCTGGGACAGTCTTCTGTGAGTCTCTGGGACAGTCTTCTGTGAGTCTCTGGGACAGTCTTCTGTGAGTCTCTGGGACAGTCTTCCGTGAGTCTCTGGGACAGTCTTCTGTGAGTCTCTGGGACAGTCTTCTGTGAGTCTCTGGGGGGTCTGTTTTGGGACAGTCTTCCGTGAGTCTCTGGGACAGTCTTCCGTGAGTCTCTGGGGGGTCTGTTTTGGGACAGTCTTCCGTGAGTCTCTGGAACAGTCTTCTGTGAGCCTCTAGGGGGGTCTGTTTTGGGACAGTCTTCCGTGAGTCTCTGGGACAGTCTTCCGTGAGTCTCTGGGGGTCTGTTTTGGGACAGTCTTCTGTGAGCCTCTGGGGGGTCTGTTTTGGGACAGTCTTCCGTGAGTCTCTGGGGGGTCTGTTCTGGGACAGTCTTCCGTGAGCCTCTGGGACAGTCTTCCGTGAGTCTCTGGGGGGGTCTGTTCTGGGACAGTCTTCCGTGAGTAACTGGGACAGTCTTCCGTGAGTCTCTGGGACAGTCTTCTGTGAGTCTCTGGGGGGTCTGTTCTGGGACAGTCTTCCGTGAGTCTCTGGGACAGTCTTCTGTGAGTCTCTGGGGGGGTCTGTTTTGGGACAGTCTTCCGTGAGTCTCTGGGACAGTCTTCTGTGAGCCTCTGGTGGGGTCTGTTTTGGGACAGTCTTCCGTGAGTCTCTGGGACAGTCTTCCGTGAGTCTCTGGGGTCTGTTTTGGGACAGTCTTCCGTGAGCCTCTGGGGGTCTGTTCTGGGACAGTCTTCCGTGAGCCTCTGGGACAGTCTTCTGTGAGTCTCTGGGGTCTGTTCTGGGACAGTCTTCCGTGAGTCTCTGGGGGTCTGTTTTGGGACAGTCTTCCGTAAGTCTCTGGGACAGTCTTCTGTGAGTCTCTGGGGGTCTGTTTTGGGACAGTCTTCCGTGAGTCTCTGGGGGTCTGTTCTGGGACAGTCTTCCGTGAGTCTCTGGGGGTCTGTTCTGGGACAGTCTTCCGTGAGCCTCTGGGACAGTCTTCCGTGAGTCTCTGGGGGTCTGTTCTGGGACAGTCTTCCGTGAGTCTCTGGGGGGTCTGTTCTGGGACAGTCTTCCGTGAGTCTCTGGGGGGGTCTGTTCTGGGACAATCTTCCGTGAGTCTCTGGGGGGTCTGTTCTGGGACAGTCTTCCGTGAGTCTCCGGGACAGTCTTCCGTGAGTCTCCGGGGTCGGTCTGTTCTGGGACAGTCTTCCGTGAGTCTCTGGGGGGTCTGTTCTGGGACAGTCTTCCGTGAGTCTCTGGGACAGTCTTCCGTGAGTCTCCGGGGTCGGTCTGTTCTGGGACAGTCTTCCGTGAGTCTCCGGGGTCGGTCTGTTCTGGGACAGTCTTCCGTGAGTCTCTGGGGGGGTCTGTTCTGGGACAGTCTTCCGTGAGTCTCCGGGGTCGGTCTGTTCTGGGACAGTCTTCCGTGAGTCTCCGGGACAGTCTTCCGTGAGTCTCCGGGGTCGGTCTGTTCTGGGACAGTCTTCCGTGAGTCTCTGGGGGGTCTGTTCTGGGACAGTCTTCCGTGAGTCTCTGGGACAGTCTTCCGTGAGTCTCCGGGGTCGGTCTGTTCTGGGACAGTCTTCCGTGAGTCTCCGGGGTCGGTCTGTTCTGGGACAGTCTTCCGTGAGTCTCTGGGGGGTCTGTTCTGGGACAGTCTTCCGTGAGTCTCTGGGGGTCTGTTCTGGGACAGTCTTCCGTGAGTCTCTGGGGGGTCTGTTCTGGGACAGTCTTCCGTGAGTCTCTGGGGGGGTCTGTTCTGGGACAGTCTTCCGTGAGTCTCCGGGACAGTCTTCCGTGAGTCTCCGGGGTCGGTCTGTTCTGGGACAGTCTTCCGTGAGTCTCTGGGGGGTCTGTTCTGGGACAGTCTTCCGTGAGTCTCTGGGACAGTCTTCCGTGAGTCTCCGGGGGTCTGTTTTGGGACAGTCTTCCGTGAGTCTCTGGGACAGTCTTCCGTGAGTCTCTGGGGTCTGTTTTGGGACAGTCTTCCGTGAGTCTCTGGGACAGTCTTCCGTGAGTCTCTGGGGGTCTGTTCTGGGACAATCTTCCGTGAGTCTCTGGGGAGTCTGTTCTGGGACAGTCTTCCATGAGTCTCTGGGGTCTGTTCTGGGACAGTCTTCCGTGAGTCTCTGGGGGTCTGTTTTGGGACAGTCTTCTGTGAGTCTCTGGGGTCTGTTCTGGGACAGTCTTCCGTGAGTCTATGGGGTCTGTTTTGGGACAGTCTTCCGTGAGTCTCTGGGGTCTGTTTTGGGACAGTCTTCCGTGAGTCTCTGGGGGTCTGTTCTGGGACAGTCTTCCGTGAGTCTATGGGGTCTGTTTTGGGACAGTCTTCCGTGAGTCTCTGGGGGTCTGTTTTGGGACAGTCTTCCGTGAGTCTCTGGGACAGTCTTCCGTGAGTCTCTGGGGGTCTGTTCTGGGACAGTCTTCCGTGAGTCTCTGGGGTCTGTTCTGGGACAATCTTCCGTGAGTCTCTGGGGGTCTGTTCTGGGACAGTCTTCCGTGAGTCTCTGGGACAGTCTTCCGTGAGTCTCTGGGGGTCTGTTCTGGGACAGTCTTCCGTGAGTCTCTGGGGGTCTGTTCTGGGACAGTCTTCCGTGAGTCTCTGGGACAGTCTTCCGTGAGTCTCTGGGGTCTGTTTTGGGACAGTCTTCTGTGAGTCTCTGGGGGGTCTGTTTTGGGACAGTCTTCCGTGAGTCTCTGGGGGGTCTGTTCTGGGACAGTCTTCCGTGAGTCTCTGGGACAGTCTTCCGTGAGTAACTGGGACAGTCTTCCGTGAGTCTCTGGGACAGTCTTCCGTGAGTCTCTGGGGGGTCTGTTCTGGGACAGTCTTCCGTGAGTCTCTGGGACAGTCTTCCGTGAGTCTCTGGGGGGGTCTGTTTTGGGACAGTCTTCCGTGAGTCTCTGGGACAGTCTTCCGTGAGTCTCTGGGGGGTCTGTTCTGGGACAGTCTTCCGTGAGTCTCTGGGGGGGTCTGTTTTGGGACAGTCTTCCGTGAGTCTCTGGGACAGTCTTCCGTGAGTCTCTGGGGGGTCTGTTCTGGGACCTCTGTGTCAGTCACGGTTTGTCCAGAACAAACAGCAAACATCAATAACCAGACTTTTGTAAGAGTGTTAATTCAGTTCCTGTTTTTGTTTTTCAGTCTCTGGTTTTTCCAACTCAGACAAGATCATCAGAGGCTGTGCTCCGTCCAGGGTGTGTCCGTTCAATGGGAACTTTTCCTTCAACACAGGCTCTGCGTCTGTTCTGGGGAGTGTCTTCTGCTGCGACTCTGACAATTGTAACACTGCAAACACACCGAGTGAGTAACACTTTACATCAACACCAGCTCCTCTAAAAACTCAGCAGCTCACAGCTGTTCTGTTTCAGTCCCGGCGCCCCCTGCTGGCTCTCTGAAATGCTGCACTGGGACAGACAGCTGCACTTTAAACGTGACCTGTAACGCACTGGAGACCCGCTGCTTCAGGGGCAAAGGTCAGGACCCACAAATAAAACCCTGGACCTGAATCCCTTTGACTCATTTTAACCTTTTCTGTTTCAGTTCAAAACCAAAGTATCGCTTTCGGCTGCATATCCGAGAATCTGTGTAACCAGACTTTCATGAACGTCTTCTCTCTGGGCGTCAAACTCAGTGGCTCCGCCTCCTGCTGCAACTCCTCCAACTGTAACGCTCCTTCCAGGACGGCCCCGAACCTGGTGCTAACGCCTCTGGTCCTGCTCTGTTCTCTGTTCGGACTCACTTTCACTCACGTATTCTACTTTTAAAAATATATTTACTCACCATTTCCTTTTGAAATGATGGTCGTATAATATCTTACAATGATTTAAAGTTACACTGTTTTAATAAACTATAATAATAAATAAAAGGACATTATGGCATTACCACAGTTATACATTTCATAGTAAATACATTTTTAACAGTAAAATCCTAAAGAAATATTCAATTTTTTTATTTTTGTGTTTGGGAAGTTTTAGTTAGAGTTTTGGTTTGGATTATTTCTGATTCATTTTATTAACGTCATGCATTTATATTAATGCTTGTTTTGTGTTTTTTTGTGTTAATTTTTCTGTAAAAATAAAGTTTTTTAACTGATTTGTTTTTGTTTTATTCCTAGTTTACTTCCTTTTGGGGACGCTTGAGTCAAAAACGGACATGTAGAAAAAAATGCAAAATGCAAAATATTTTTTTATCTTTTTTTTGCATGAATCTCTTAAACTTACTTCAAATAAAAATTATTTTCAGTCTTTTGATGCTTTAAATTATTTATTATTTTATTTATTATAGCTGTTTTTACATGGCCTCTTTTCAGGGGCCCCAGCCCCAACATTTTAACACCGACACAAAAAAAAAGAATTCAATAAAATCAATCAAAAACGTCCTGAGGGTTAAGTTACTCTTCATTAATTATATGGGATTTTACGGGTTTTTACTGACGATAATTCAGAGATTATATACAGTATATTGTATTTTTTATTAAATATTTTAATCCCTTTTTAGTCTTGTTACTGTTTGATTTAAAGCTCATTTCCCTTTGAACCAAAATTCACAGAAAGGATTAATAAACTGAAAAATCCCTCAAAGTATATCTGACAAAAAGTTACAAGAGCATTTAAAATGACAGGCTTCAAACTGACCTTCGATGTCGGGCAGATATTTCCTCTTTATTAGAACAAAAGCCCTAACATTTATTTATGTCACTGGTGTTCTGGTTTTATTCAGGATCTAAGTTTTTAAAACAAAGGAAGTGAGAGCTCCTGTTTTTCTGCTTCACGAGAACAGCACCATCTAGTGTGCTTCTTAAAGAATGCATGTTCCTCTGTTCGGAGCAGTTTCAAATACTGCGTTGAACTCTGCTGTGATGAGTTCCATTATTAGATTTCCTGAAATGATTTCGTAGCTGTGCAGGAGACACAGAGAAACGTAATAAATATCTGTGAAAAGGCCCTCCTTTAAAGCCACAGACACAGAGGTTAGTTTCATGTGTTTATTTGGTGTAAAATAATGCAGTAGGGTCTCTTTAAAAATCTCTAGTGAGCCTCAGAAGCAGCTCTTTTCATACAACGCCACATTCCCTGGTTATTATTAATATTACAAATATCAGAGTACAGCCATTTATTATCCAAATACAAAGAAGCACAGACAAAAAGAACAGGTTTTTACTCTGCAGCCTAAAAAAAAAAAAAAGAGCAGGTTTATTATTATTATACAGCAATAAAAAATATGAAAAAATAGGAAATATGGCCTTGAACTGATCCCTATTCGCACAGCGCCTCCCTCGGTTTGTTGCATAACGGCGTCGAACACAGCTCCACTCACAACGAAGACAGAACACCAGGACGGGCTTTCACACAGTGTGACCTGATGATGTCATTAAGGAACAAAGTGAAAAGCATTTACCTTCATTCAAAAAAATTTAACAAAATAAAATGAAAAAAATCCTACCAAATAAAGCAGAGTTACAAGGATTTGCGGATTACAATGCGGATGACGTGATGACATCATAACGTAACAGGGCTGAACGCCAAACATTGACGTGATTTATTATCTTTTTATTTTTCCTTCTCTTTTTCTTAAATGTCAAATGTGAATTTCTGGTGGTTTTAAAAAGTCTACTTAAATGAATCAGACAACGTGACATTATGACATCATAAAGTAACAAAGTGACATTAATTTCCATCAATTAAAAAAAATAAAACAAATAAAGTATAAATAAAGGCGAATAATATTGTTAATACTTCCAACATGTTTTTGCTGGAATTCCTTTTGACGTGATGACATCGTAACGTAACACCCCCCCCCCTTCCCCAATTTAAAAATGTAGTTACATTAGAAACATTTCTGGGATAAAAAAGTCTTGATCCAATCAGACTCTGTGACATAATGACATCATTAAGGAACGAGATAAAGTGGTAGAATTAGACAATGGCAGCAAGTTGAAAATAAATCAAGTCTTTCTGGAAAACGTTTGAACCTGATGACATCACAACGTAACAGATGACTTTGATTTAAAGCAAATGGGAGACAACGTTTCTGTGACATTTTAACCTTATTCCAGATAAAACCGACTTTATTTCTCTCGACATTTTCCTACTTTTGTCTAAAACTATTCAGACGTTAAAAGGAGAATCTCTGAAGCAATAAATTCACAAAAAAAAAATTCTAATCAGTAACATTTTTTTAAGCCACGCCTCTTTAATAACCTCTGCCCAATCAGCTTCCAGCGCCGACTGAGTCCACCTCCGATAAAAAAAATAAAAATAAACTCAAATTTGACTAGAATTCTAATAAAACATGATTAAATCTCTTCAGAAATCAACAAAGCGATAAGTAAAGTAGTTCAGTAACTTTTTCTGGAAAGGTTTAATGTTCAGAAAATAAATTAAATGTTTTTTTTTGGGGGGGGATAAAAGAAGAAAAACATCCACAAAGAAATTTTTTTAAACCTTCAATGTTGCTGCAGGTAATGATTTAAAAACGCACTAAAACTCTTTAAAATAAAGTCATCAGGATTAAAAAGGCGTTTCAGTTTCTTTACGTAACATTTCTTTTACGAGTTTTTGGTCAAAGTCCTATATTCTTTGCATTTTCTAATCAGCTGCTTAAAACCGCTTTTTAAAACGGTTTTAAGCTGCGTCCACACTAACATTTTTTAAAACGGTTTTAAGCTGCGTCCACACCAACGCTTTTTATAACGGATTTAAGCTGCGTCCACACTAACATTTTTTAAAACGGTTTTAAGCTGCGGCCACACTAGCATTTTTTAAAACGGTTTTAAGCTGAGTCCACACTAACGCTTTTTAACACAGTTTTAAGCTGCGTCCACACCAGCGTTTTTTAAAACGGTTTTAAGCTGCGTCCACACTAACGCTTTTTAAAACAGTTTTAAGCTGCGTCCACACTAACGTTTTTTAAAACGGTTTTAAGCTGCGTCCACACTAACGCTTTTTAAAACAGTTTTAAGCTGCGTCCACACTAACGTTTTTTAATACGGTTTTAAGGTGCGTCAACACTAGCGCTTTTTAAAACAGTTTTAAGCTGCGTCCACACTAACGTTTTTTAAAACGGTTTTAAGCTGCGTCCACACTAACGTTTTTTAAAACGGTTTTAAGCTGCGTCCACACTAACGTTTTTTAAAACGGTTTTAAGCTGCGTCCACACTAACGTTTTTTAAAACGGTTTTAAGCTGCGTCCACACTAACGTTTTTTAAAACGGTTTTAAGCTGCGTCCACACTAACGTTTTTTAAAACGGTTTTAAGGTGCGTCAACACTAACGCTTTTTAAAACGGTTTTAAGCTGCGTCCACACTAACGTTTTTTAAAACGGTTTTAAGGTGCGTCAACACTAACGCTTTTTAAAACGGTTTTAAGCTGCGTCCACACTAACGTTTTTTAAAACGGTTTTAAAGTGCGTCAACATTTTCGTTTTAGAAAGGTTCATGTTTGATTTGGTTTTAATGATACAGTTTTGTAAAAGAGTCAAACTGTGGTTGATGCGTTTCAGGTTTTAATCCTGATTTAACTCTTGCTTTGTCCTTAGGTTTAGGACTTGGTTTGTTCATGGTTTTACCTTTGTTCAATTATTTCAATAGAAGTTTTTGGACAAAAGCTTTTATGTCTGGATTTAGTCTTGATTTAGTCTTTCTGGATAAGATCTAGTTAAATCTCAAGTTTATTCCTACTTTAGTTCTAGTTTAATCCTTGTTATAAACAATGTTATTTGACAAATTTCAATTGTTAGTATTATTTTTTGTAAATTTTTGTAATATTGTCACTTCAATGCTTTAAAATCAATGTAATCTCAGATTTTTAAAGAGAAATGTTGATAAATCAAGGACTGAAGCATTTTAAGCAGTAGTGTGGACGTTACTTAAAGGAAGACCAAGAGATTTAAAAAATGCATTTGTGTAGACGCAGCTTCACTAAAAGCATGTTTTAAAATAAAATGGCCATGTTTTTGTTACAAAAAAATAAATAAATAAATAAAAAAAAAAAATCACATAAATGTTTGTGAATGAAGATTAGAAGGCGGCGGATGGATACAGTGACAGAAAATAGACCCAGACTTTCTTTAAACGATGTTTTTAAACGGCTCAGGTGTGGTTTTGAGTTTAAAGGGTTATACTCTCTGAACAGACGCAGTTCAAAAATAAACTCTGGATTAAAGCTCTGCGTCAGAAAATATTACTTTATCAAAAAAGAAGAAGCAGCAGCAAGGGGCGGGGCTTAGAGCTGTCAATCACAGTGACTGGGTTCAACCACAACCAATGAAACTGGTTTAGACCTGGTTTAGACCCGGTTTAGACCCGGTTTAGACATTAACAGTGGATTTAGGCTCAAAAATATTGTTCAGGTATAAAATCTGCAAAACCTGCTGAAGGTGAGGGGCTTTAAAATGATGATGTGTTGTTTTATTTCAGGGACTCCTTTTGTTTCCACCCTAACCCAACTCTCAGAACACATTCCTCCTGATTGTATGGAATATTTTTCATTTTGTTTGAGATTTGACCTCAAATCCTCGTCTGTTTCTTCAAAAACAAGCATAGATTCTTTATAAAAAAACAGGCAGCTTTGTAAAACCAGATGCTTCGCTGTTTTCTTCAGTAACTTCTGTTTAAAGTGCGTCTCGTTTTCGGTTTCTACACAAATATATTCTACATCTCGTGTGGCTTTGATAGAAAATAGGTTCACAATCTTTGAAAAGGCTTCAAATATTAGGGTTTAAACAGCTCAGAAAACACACAAGTATAGATTCTTTTCATTTCTTTCACAATAACAACTCTGTTAAATCCAAGTGGAAACTATTCTTTTTTTCACTTTCTGAGCTCAAACTCTGAAAAATCTTAATGGGTTTCTTGGCGGTTCTTTGAGGTTAAACCATGGCTTATTTCCTGTTTTTGGACTTCATATGTTTTTTTCTCATTTATAAAAAAGGGACTGAGATAAAAAGAGCAGCTGTTCAGTTTTTATTAGATCCAACAATGTGGACCTAAGTCTGGGTTAGACCTGTTTTAGACCGAGTTAAGGCTTGGGTTAGTCCCTGGGTTTAAGACCGATTTAATCCAGGGTTAAAAGAGGTCCAGTCCTGGGTTTAGTCCAAGTTTAGACCTGGTTTTATCTTGGATTAGACCAGGTTTGAGTTTGAGGAACTATAATAAACTACAGACTACACCTTGTCTTAACCAAGACTTAACCAGGACTAAACCAAGTCTAAACCAGGTCTAAATCAGGACTAACACCGGTCTAACCCTGGTCTAAACCAGCTCTAAACCAGGTCTAAACCAGGACTAAACCAAGTCTAAACCAGGACTTAACCAGCTCTAACCCAGGTCTAAACCAGGTTTAAATCAGGACTAACACCGGTCTAACCCTGGTCTAAACCAGGACTAAACCAAGTCTAAACCAGGTCTAAATCAGGACTAACACCGGTCTAACCCTGGTCTAAACCAGGACTAAACCAAGTCTAAACCAGGTCTAAATCAGGACTAACACCGGTCTAACCCTGGTCTAAACCAGGATTAAACCAGGTCTAAACCAGGACTAAACCAGGACTAAACCAGGACTAACACCGGTCTAACCCTGGTCTAAACCAGGTCTAAACCAGGTCTAAACCAGGACTAACCCAGGACTAAATTAGGTCTAAACAGGACTAAGCCAGGACTAAACCAGGTCTAAACCAGGTCTAAACCAAGTCTAAACCAGGACTAACACCGGTCTAACCCTGGTCTAAACCAGGTCTAAACCAGGTCTAACACAGGACTAAACCAGGACTAAACCAGGTCTAAACCAGGTCTAAACCAGGACTAACCCAGGACTAAACCAGGACTAAACCAGGTCTAAACCAGGTCTAAACCAGGACTAACACAGGACTAAACCAGGACTAAACCAGGTCTAAACCAGGTCTAAACCAGGACTAACCCAGGACTAAATTAGGTCTAAACCAGGACTAAGCCAGGACTAAACCAGGACTAAACCAGGTCTAAAACAGGTCTAAACCAAGTCTAAACCAGGACTTAATCAGCTCTAACCCAGGTCTAACCCAGGACTAAACCAGGTCTAACCAGGACTAATTGAATCCCGTCTGTAAACTCTTGAACAGCTGCTTTTGTTCGTCTCATGTCTTCGTCTCGTTTCCCATAATTCCCCAAAACACATCTCGTGCAGAAGCAGCTGTTGGAAAAAGAAGGCAGTTTTCTCGACGTAAAGCGCAAAAACAGAAGCGTTATTCCTTTTTCTTAAAGTGCCTTTAAGAAAAAAACAGATAAAAGCTCACTCACTCATTCTCTCACAAACTGTCACACTAATCCTGGCTCTCCGATTGGTTAGTCGTGCGGGAGTGGGCGGAGTCCTGTTCCTCGGGAAAAACGTCCTGGATGTATTATTAGAACTGGTTTGTGGAGAAAACGCAGCAGTACCACAACCGTCCACTGGGGTAAGACGCCAAAGACCGGGTTTTGAAACGTAAAATAATTTCTGACTCTTCGATCTTTTGTCCATTTAGATAAAAACATTGGATGGTTAGCCACAGATAAAACCTTGAAAGTTATTTTGTTGACCGTCAATGACCTGCCAGCAGGTTTTGAAGAGGGCTGTTTGTGTCGCAGTACCACACGTGTCCACCAGGGGGAGTCCAGTTCTAATAACACATCCATGAAGCAGAGGGAGGGAGAGAGAGGCTGTTATTTGAGTCTGTCGGATCTGAACGAGTCCTCCACCGCGGGGTCGGCCAACATCAGGTCCCCCTCCAGCATGTCCAGAGCCAGAGGGTCCATCCTCAGAGGGTCGTCCAGAGAGAACGGGTCCATCTCGAAGCCCGGGACGTGGGACAGGGCGCTGGCGATCTCCTTCGATAGACCGGGGGGGGAGTCACCTGGAGAAACCAGAGAGAGGAGTGTGTCTGAGCAGCTCTACAGCAGAGACACAAGTCCTGAGGTCTCAGCCGTTAGCCTCGGGCCGTTAGCCTCGGGCCGTTAGACCCGGGTCCTTAGCCTTGGACACTTAGCCTCGGGCCGTTAGCCTCGGGCTGTTAGACCCGGGTCCTTAGCCCCGGGCCCTTAGCCCCGGGCCCTTAGCCTCGGGCCCTTAGCCTCGGGCTGTTAGACCCGGGTCCTTAGCCTCGGGCCGTTAGCCTCGGGCTGTTAGACCCGGGTCCTTAGCCTCGGGCCGTTAGACCCGGGTCCTTAGCCTTGGACACTTAGCCTCGGGCCGTTAGCCTCGGGCTGTTAGACCCGGGTCCTTAGCCTTGGGCCGTTAGCCTCGGGCCGTTAGACCCGGGTCCTTAGCCTTGGACACTTGGCCTCGGGCCCTTAGCCTTGGACACTTAGCCTCGGGCCCTTAGCCTTGGAGACTTAGCCTCGGGCCCTTAGCCTTGGAGACTTAGCCTCGGGCCCTTAGCCTCGGGCTGTTAGACCCGGGTCCTTAGCCTCGGGCCGTTAGCCTCGGGCTGTTAGAACCCGGGTCCTTAGCCTTGGACACTTAGCCTCGGGCTGTTAGACCCGGGTCCTTAGCCTCGGGCCGTTAGCCTCGGGCTGTTAGACCCGGGTCCTTAGCCTCGGGCCGTTAGCCTCGGGCTGTTAGACCCGGGTCCTTAGCCTCGGGCCGTTAGCCTCGGGCCGTTAGCCTCGGGCCGTTAGCCTCGGGCTGTTAGACCCGGGTCCTTAGCCTTGGACACTTAGCCTCGGGCCCTTAGCCTCGGGCCGTTAGCCTCGGGCCGTTAGCCTCGGGCCGTTAGCCTCGGGCCGTTAGCCTCGGGCTGTTAGACCCGGGTCCTTAGCCTTGGGCCGTTAGCCTCGGGCCCTTAGCCTTGGAGACTTAGCCTCGGGCCCTTAGCCTCGGGCCGTTAGCCTCGGGCCGTTAGCCTCGGGCTGTTAGACCCGGGTCCTTAGCCTTGGACACTTAGCCTCGGGCCCTTAGCCTCGGGCCGTTAGCCTCGGGCCGTTAGCCTCGGACCGTTAGCCTCGGGCTGTTAGACCCGGGTCCTTAGCCTTGGACACTTAGCCTCGGGCCCTTAGCCTTGGAGACTTAGCCTCGGGCCCTTAGCCTCAAATCTAACTAAAACCTGTTCAAATCCAACTAACCCCTGTTGCAGGTGAACAGTGAGTGACCTGGAGCAGTACCTGTGAGGATAATGTTGGGGACATTGTGGCGCGGGTCCTGGCTGCCGTAGTTCTGGTTCTGGTTCTGGTTGTTGACGTCCTGCAGATCCAGAGAGCTGTGGGACCGGTCCATGCTGCTGCAGGTCAGACCGCCGTGGTTTAGGGACAGGCCGTCGTTCTGAGGGTCCGACGAGTACTGGGACACAAACACAAAGACTTCAGAGTAAAGACACAAAACTCAGTGGACAGTGGAGCGCTATTCAATACAATTCAGTCTGTTATAAACCCATCTAGTGATGCTCTACAGCAGGCCTCAACATCAACATGTAATGATTTCCTCCATTATTTTGTTGATAAAGTAGCCTCTGTTAAACAGAGCATTAAGAACATGTCTAACAGTTTTGACTTGTGCTCTTCCCCTGTACTCTCTGTGTTTAATGTGTTTGAGCCAGTATCACTCTCTCTCCTCTCTGAGGTGGTCCAGAGGCTGAGACCAACCAACTGTCCTCTGGACATTATACCATCTAAAATACTTAAACAGGTTTTTAACACAGTGGGCCCATGCCTCCTCTCATTTATAAACAGCTGCCTGAGTTCAGGTTCTGTACCAACTGTATTCAAGCACGCAGTTGTCAGGCCTCTGCTAAAAAAACCCAACCTTGATCCAACTGTTTTGTCAAATTTTAGACCTGTGTCCCATTTACCTTTTCTGTCGAAGGTTTTGGAAAAGATAGTTTTCTTACAGTTGCAGTCTTTTCTGGAGAACAATCAGATCTTTGAAAAGTTTCAGTCTGGCTTCAGGACACGACACAGCACTGAGTCCGCTCTTCTCAAAGTACAAAACGACATTCTCTTGTCCCTTGATGAGAAGAAGCCAGTGCTGCTCATAATGCTGGATCTTACTGCAGCGTTTGACACCGTGGACCACTCAGTCCTCCTGACACGTCTGGAACAACAGGTTGGGCTTCAGGGACCTGTGCTGCAGTGGTTTAGGTCGTATTTAAAAGAGAGGACTTTTTCTGTTAGGATTGCTGACTTCTCCTCCTCCTCGGCCCCCTTGACCTCTGGAGTGCCACAAGGTTCCATTTTGGGCCCTGTTTTATTTTCCTTGTATTTGTTGCCGTTAGGTGCAGTTATTTCAAAGCACAATATGTCCTTTCATCTGTACGCAGACGACCTGCAGGTTTACCTTCCGGTTGTCCCTGCTTGTCCCAATAGTTTTCAGACCATCAACAGATGTTTAGAGGACATTAAACTGTGGCTGTCCCAGAATTTCCTCTGTTTGAATGAGGACAAAACTGAATGTATTGTGTTTGGCACTTCCGACCTGCCCAGTGTATTAGCTCCTGGTCCTTTTGCTTTGGCCCCCCATCTTAACCACGTTGTCAAAAATCTGGGGGTAAAACTAGACAGCAGTCTAAAATTTGAAAAACAAATAGATTCTGTGGTTAAGGCAAGCTTTTTTCAGCTTCGCCTCCTTTCAAAGGTTAAACCCTTTTTAAGTCGAGCTGATCTGGAGAAAGCCATTCATGCTTTTATCAGCTCCCGCATAGACTACTGCAATGCACTCTGGGAGTTAACCAAACCGGACTTCACCGTTTGCAGCTTGTGCAAAATGCTGCTGCCCGACTGCTAACTGACAGTCATAAATATGAGCACATAACACCTGTCCTATACTCCCTGCACTGGCTCCCTGTCCAGTTTAGAATTCATTTTAAAATCTTAATGTTTGTTTTTAATGCACTCACAGGCCTTGCACCTTCTTATTTGTGTGAGATTCTGACCCCTCACCAACCCAGCAGAGCTCTACGTTCTGCTGGGCAACATCTGCTGAAGGTGCCCCGGTCCCGGTACAAACAGTGGGGTGATCGTTCTTTTGCAGTGGCCGGTCCTAAACTCTGGAACTCATTACCCATTGAGTTACGTTCCATCCCTGACCGGCCTCTGTTTAAAGCCAAACTTAAAACCTATTTATTTAAAATGGCTTTTTGCACTTAATTGCACTGCTATGTTTTATTGTGTAAATGTGTTTTTAAACCTATTTGTAAATATGTTTATTTTTTATTAATGTTGTTAAAGCACCTTGGTTCAATCTGTGGTTGTTGGAAGGCGCTATATAAATAAATTATTGATTGATTGATTGATTGACGTCCCGTGTCTGTTCCAGGCAGGTCTTTAAGTTGTTACCTGCTGGTTGGACTTCCCAGCGAGCTGCAGGCTCAGATACGGGTCGTCCAGAAGAGAGTTGAACAAGGCGTCCTGCCAAAAAAAAACATGTATTATTATTATCACTTTTAACCCTCTGGCCTCTAATGGACTTTTGTCCTCTTTATCTGTCCACCAGTCTGTCTGTGTTACTGTATTTACTTCTTCAATAGATCAATAGAACTCTGAAACTTCCCTCGAATCATTCTCAAAGAAAGGCCGGAGTTGGCCGAGAATGTTTGAGTTGTCCAGGGTTTGAACTGACCTCTGCCTCTGTGCACTCCATTTAACAAACATTACTGATTAATATTTTATTTCTGCATAAATCTCTTAATACACTTCAGCTCGTCATCATTTTCAGCATTTTAATCTTTTAAATGGTGTTTGAATATTTGATTTCAAGGTTATCTTCCATAAACGCAGTAGGGGCTCATTGGTAGAGCACTCAACCTTCAACTGGAAGGTTGGTGGTTCAATTCCCGCTCTCCCCACAGTTTATACTGTTGGGCGTGACACTTGACCAGCTGTAACACTGGTGAATGCTTTGTGCGAGTCGCTGTGAATAAAAGCGTCTGCTAAATGCATAAATGTAAATGTGAATAAAACAAATGTGTGGCGGATATGTCAAAGATTAGATAAAACACTGAACATTTGAAGTTTATGTGTAGGAAATTTAAATTTGTCTATGATCTTTAATCATGAGTGAAAATGACGGTCCATTGACTAGTATTTTAAAAAATGTTTTACTTGCATAGACTTTACAAAAATAATTAAGCAATCTGTGATGTTCGGTTTTCTTTCTGCAGAAATATTTTTAAAAAAACTTTTAGGTGAATTTAAACATGTTTTAGATGGATTTCAACATGTTTTAGATGGATTTCAACATGTTTTAGATGGATTTCAACAGGTTTTCTGATGGATTTAAACAGGTTTTAGTTGGATTTGAACAGGTTTTAGTTGGATTTGAACAGGTTTTAGTTGGATTTGAACAGGTTTTAGTTGGATTTAAACAGGTTTTAGATGGATTTAAACAAGTTTTAGATGGATTTCAACATGTTTTAGATGGATTTCAACATGTTTTAGATGGATTTGAACAGGTTTTAGTTGGATTTGAACAGGTTTTAGTTGGATTTGAACAGGTTTTAGTTGGATTTAAACAGGTTTTAGATGGATTTAAACAAGTTTTAGATGGAATTAAGCATTGCTCCCGGCTACTTCTCCAAAATATTTCCTACAACCCTGTCCTGTTGGAAATAAATAGGCTCCTAAAAGGACCCACATTTACTAAACACTCCAAACATGATCTGTAGTTTATGATTCCGTTTGAGCTGTGGCTCCAGCAGGTCACATGACTCACAGAGCGCGCCTATAAATAGAAACACAACAGTGGGATCCTCAGGTTCTTTACGTCAACCTAATGAGACGCTGTAACAAGAAAAACAGCTCATTTAAGTGAACTGGAGTCTGGTCTGAACTCATTCAGAGACATTACTGTTTAAAACAAGAATAAACACACAACAACCGTAAAAAACAAATGAGATCAGGCTGTAGCTCCACATACGTCCACTAGAGGGAGCTCAGAGCTTTAAAACACAGCCAGACCTCATTTACTGCAGATATAGAAAAGGGGAAAACTACTGACATCCTGATATAAATGCAGAGACTTACTGATGAATGAGTGTTTGTCTATGAAACAGATCCTTTATTAAATGAATTATTGTATTGATTTGTGATTTTGGATGTGTCTTTGTAGGTTCACATGAACAGATGACGTTCCCTTAATAATCATTCTGATTTGACTAATATCCTTAAGAATAATTATGTTTAATAAAGTCTAAGAAGTGTCTAAAGCGGAAAAACAGGCCATGAGTTTCAGTTTGAGTTCTGGATGTTGATTGCACCACATTTCATATAATTTACCCCCTTAACCTGGATTTAAGGCAATTTTGTGTTTCTAAGTACATTTCTCAGGATTAGGTTTATGTTGGTTTTGAACAGGTTTTAGATGGATTTGAACAGGTTTTAGATGGATTTGAAAAGGTTTTAGTTGGTTTTGAACAGGTTTTAGATGGATTTGAACAGGTTTAAGTTGGATTTGAACAGGTTTTAGATGGATTTGAACAGGTTTTAGATGGATTTGAACCGTTTTTAGATGGATTTGAACCGTTTTTAGTTGGTTTTGAACAGTTTTTAGTTGGATTTGAAGAGTTTTTAGTTGGATTTGAAGAGTTTTTAGTTGGATTTGAAGAGTTTTTAGTTGGATTTGAACAGGATTTAGTTGGATTTGAACAGAATTTAGTTGGATTTGAACAGGATTTAGTTGGATTTGAACAGGATTTAGTTGGATTTGAACAGGATTTAGTTGGATTTGAACAGGTTTTAGTTGGTTTTGAACAGGTTTTAGTTGGTTTTGAACAGGTTTTAGTTGGATTTGAACAGGTTTTGGTTTGATTTGAACAGGTTGTGGTTGGATTTGAACAGGTTTTAGTTGGATTTGAACAGGTTTTAGTTGGTTTTGAACAGGTTTTAGTTGGTTTTGAACAGGTTTTAGTTGGATTTGAACAGGTTTTGGTTTGATTTGAACAGGTTGTGGTTGGATTTGAACAGGTTTTAGTTGGATTTGAACAGGTTGTGGTTGGATTTGAACATGTTTAAGTTGGTTTTGAACAGGTTTGAGTTAGATTTAAACAGGTTTAAGTTGGATTTAAACAGGTTTAAGTTGGATTTAACCAGGTTTAAGTTAGATTTGAACAGTTTTAAGTTGGATTTGAACAGGTTTAAGTTAGATTTAAACAGGTTTAAGTTGGATTTAAACAGGTTTAAGTTGGATTTAAACAGGTTTAAGTTAGATTTAAACAGGTTTAAGTTGGATTTGAACAGGTTTTAGTTGTATTTAAACAGGTTTAGGTTAGATTTGAACAGGTTTTAGTTGGTTTTGAACAGGTTTTAGTTGGTTTTGAACAGGTTTTAGTTAGATTTGAACAGGTTTTAGTTGTATTTAAAAAGGTTTAAGTTAGATTTGAACAGTTTTTAGTTGGATTTGAACATTAGTTATTTTGAATTCAAATGCATGGACGCAGCCCCAGGCCGTTTCCTGCCGAAGCAGACCCACATGTGGCGAGTGTTGTTGTCAAGCCCTCCGCCTTAAACACAGCTCGTTTCGAGACTAGGTTCAAAAAAGACTCGGGCTCAGACTCACGTTGTACAGGCCCAGGTCTGTGGCCAGGTTGTGGCTGATCTGCTGCAGCTGTGGTAACGTTCGGCCCCTCTGCTGCTCGGCATCTGCTTCCTGTTTCACCTGGCTCTGACAGGAAGTGGACGACCCGCACTGGTCCAAACACGACTCGTTTTTAATCAGAGGGGCGTTGTTGATCGGGGCTCCCATTGGCCGCTGCTGCTGGAGGAGACGGAGGAGACATGGTGTTAGGGACAAATGATGAATGTCTCTGTCATGAACAGGACCGAAGGGTGTTTACAATGTTTCTGGGATTTACAATATTGATGTTTGTGCAACTAAAAGATGAGAGAAAAAGTATAGAACAAAACTTTTAGCAAATGAGAGGAAATTTTGAACAAGTTTTAGTTTGATTTGAACTGTTCACATTACCTCTAAAAGAGTAATGTGTGTTTTTTTAAGGTTAAGCAGAAGACTTATTAAATAAATATCCTTCCTTATTCAAACATGTTGCTTTAAACTCAAACACATGAACCGTAACACCTCTGTCGAGCTTTTGTAAGACCTTCAGTGCATTTAGAGACTCCATAAATACAGCTCAGAGGTTTACCATCCCTGGCAGAATGTGCCTTTTTGTTTTGGCCATTTTTCAAAGAATATGAATAATAACCTTCTTTCACTGAGTGTGTTTACTCTTTTTAAATCATAATGACGACAGAAACTCCCCAAATGACCCTGATCAAACGGTTACTTAATACCGCGTGCAGTAACGGCTTTCTTCTGGCGACCATGCAGCACATTATTTAAGTGCCTCTTTAATGTGCATGTTGAAACAGCCACACCACTTTTTTCAGAGAGTCCTGTATTTCAGCTGAAGTTATTTGTGGGTTTTTCTTTGAATCCCGAACAAATTCTGTTGGTCTTACTGACCTTGGTTTGGTTTCAACAGAATCCCATATTTTCCACTTCTTTGTTAGAGTTTGAACACTGCTAATTGGCATTTTTAAATCCTTGGATATCTTTTTTTAATCCTTTCCAGTTTTATACAGCTCAATTACCTTTTCTCGCAGATCCAAGGGTCTCTAAAATCACAAATTCTGCCAGGGTAACTCATGAGCACAACTGTATGTGCATATAATGTTATAAAAGACTAGTCACACTATTAAACTTCTCTACAAGCTTTAGATACAGTCTTCAGAAGAGCTGCAGCCAATTCCAGAAGTTAGTCAATATAAAAACAATATTGGTTTTTACGGGTTTTAACATTTCTTTTAGTTGCTGCAGTAATGACAGGTTTAAAAAAAGACTTACCGAGCCGTAGTGCTGCGTCTGCATCGGCTGCTGCTGCGTCTGCATCGGCTGCTGCTGCGTCTGCATCGACTGCTGCTGCGTCTGCATCGACTGCTGCTGCGTCTGCATCGGCTGCTGCTGCGTCTGCATCGGCTGCTGCTGCGGCTGCATCGGCTGCTGCTGCGGCTGCATCGGCTGCTGCTGCGGCTGCTGCTGCGGCTGCATCGGCTGCTGCTGCGTCTGCATCGGCTGCTGCTGCGTCTGCATCGGCTGCTGCTGCGTCTGCATCGGCTGCTGCTGGCCATGGGTGTTGTGCATGTTGTGCAGCTGCTGCATCTGCTGCATCTGCTGCGTCTGAAGCCGGTGCTGGTTCTGGTTCTGGCTCAGAGGATACGGGGGCAGGCGCTGGTCCAGAGGGAGTTTACTGGTGTCCAACGGGACGCCCTGCAGACGGACAGAGGGGTCAGAGGTGATTGCTTAGACCTAATACCATGGAACTAAAGCTGAATTAGATTCAAATATAGCCATATTGCTAAACTGAAAATTAAACCAGAAATGAACCCTTTCAGGTTAAGTTTTTTTAAGGGTGACGTCATTTTAAAATACAACAGTAATAAACAAGTTACAACAACCAACACAAAGAAAAAACAGGTTCGACAGGTTCAAGTGCATTAGTATAAAGTGCATCATTGAGAACATTTTAAAAACACAGGCACTGACCGATTTTTAAAGATTGAACAGAAATTTCCAAATGAAATGAGGTCTGATGGTTTCAGATCCGACTGGAGCGTGTTCCACAGAGGAGGCTTTTTGACCGGTTCTGTTCTAACTCGACGCAGTTAGATGAATACATTACAGGAACGTAAAGCATAACGGCCTTTCGTTCTCTGAAGAAACGTGTTCAAGTAAGATGGAACTAATCCAAGAAAAGCTTTGTAAACCAGAGTTAGCAAATACTGTGGTTTAGAAAAGAGGCAGGAAACAGGAACAGAGTAGTGTCTGCAGTGCAGCGTACTTAAGTTGATTTAAGCAAATTAGATTTGTGTGAAGTAGAAATGATATTAGACCTGGTCTATGGAGACGGAGAATAAAATAATAAATTGAGGGTTGAGGAACAAGTACTTAAACTGTATTTAAATTCAACTAAAGTCACGTAGACCTCTTACAGACCTGTAAGGGGGACTTGGAGAAACAAAAGTATTATGAGCTGGTACTTCAGTAGACCAACGATAACACACATCACAATATTAAACATTTCTGGTTTCCATTTTAGTTTATTGAACTTAAAATTAAATCCAATAAAGCTGCTTTTTTGTTTTCCTATTTACATGTTTCAGACACTGTCAGAACTGGAGCTTACTTTAAAACAAATGTCTATTATTCTGGATTGTGACACATTAATAACCTGGATTATTCATGTTGTTTATAAGAGGTTAGTTTATCACGTTAAACACAGATTTTTATGAAGGATATATATTATTTACATATTGATTGGTCAGTGCTTATTGCCGAGGTGGCCACCTTGACCCCAGAGTGCGACGGGAAACACTGTGAAGCATGTTTAAAGAGCCTTAATAAACGCCAGAGGAAGTCGAAAGTGTCAGAGTGGTACCTGTGTAATCGAGGAGAGCGTCGGAGAAATGGTCGGGGAGAACTGCTTGGCGTGGTGCCGCCGTGACTCCGCCCCCATCGGCAAAATGAGCGGCGAAAGCTGTGCTCGTCTCCGCGGTGACGTGCTGAGCGAGGCCCCGCCCACCCCGCTGCCGTAGGCGGGGTTTCCTCCGCCCGACTGCAGGGAGGAGCTGCTGAGCGACGAGTGCAGCGACTGGCTGCTCAGCGACGACGGCGAGGAGCTGAGCGACGACTGCAGCGACGGGTTGCTGAGCGACGAGTGCAAGGAGGCGGAGCTCAGCGAGTTGGAAAAGGAGTGGCTGCTCAGAGACGATTGGATGTTGGGGTTGCTTAGCGACGACTGGAGCGAGGGGTTACTGAGCGTGCTCTGTAGAGACGCCAAGAGACCTGAGGAGACAAACAAGGAAGAGGTAAGGAAAGGACTGGCCTGTTAATGACTCAACACAACAAAATAATAATAATAATAATAATATCAATAATAATAATAATAATAATAATACATAGGTTTTATATAGCGCTTTTCAAAAACCCATTACAATAACAAAGAGAATGTACCTTTTCGCACAGACGACACAGAATAAAACAAAAACATGTTAGCAGCGGTATGCACAGCAGAAAAGAGTTCAAGTAGATTTATAAATGTCCGAGTTTCTGATCTGGAGGGCGAGTGTGTTCCGGAGGCTGATGTGAGCTGATATATTCAGAGCTGCAGGGCTTTCCCACCGCCACTGAATCAATGTTGACCAGTGATGTAGCCCTTATTCACATGGTAGCATTGTATTATTATTATATTGTGTTCATCGCGGCATCAGGCGACACACGAGCGCCTCTGTGTGACACGTTGGAGCGCTGACGCTTCACTCACATAAAAAACAAGCCTTAAATTAAAATTCAACTTCAACATCTCACAACATTTAAGATTAAAGTCAAGGCACAAAAAAACCCTGCTTCTATTTTTAACGTTTTATCTTTGGTTTTCTGCTGTAACAGCTTCAACCAGATTAAAGCACGTCCTGGAAATAAAGGACAGGTTTCTTTCTGTGTCCGGGACCGTCTCGATGTAATAAATAAGCCCAGTCTCACTGACTACGTTATGGTTGGATTCAGGTGCATTTTTAATGTTGAAACTGTGGTCTTTAGTTTGTGTTCATGTGAAATATCTACACGAACTCGATTCTCCACTTGTTTTTAGAGAACGATAGCATCTCACCACAGTCTTCTCTGTTGCAGTGTGGTTAGGGTATTTCCCAAAACAAATTCTCTAAATGAACGCTTTTTAAAGTTTAGCACCATTTCATCAGAACACTTCCTAAACAGTCTTATAAATAGGTCACATTAGTCGTTTTTTTCTGTAAAAAGTACATTTTCTGTTGAAAGCTTTTGTTTTCATAAAACAGACCAGTATTTCTTCATGTGCTTTTACCTCTCGACATGTTTCAAAAAACAAATACACATTTTTTGTATCATATCGAACCAGTTGGACGCTGATAAAGCGCCAAAGAAGCATTACGTGCAGAAATACAGCAATGGAAACTTGTCAAAAGATAAAAGCACCTAAAGAAATAGTGGTCATCAGATGAAGCTAATGTACTTTATTCACGCTGATGTGTCTGAATTATTCTGGTCTGGTCACTTTCACATTGGATTAAATTAAAACAGGCTCCACAGAGACA
Source organism: Neodontobutis hainanensis (assembly GCA_024349245.1). Lineage (NCBI taxonomy): Eukaryota > Metazoa > Chordata > Actinopteri > Gobiiformes > Odontobutidae > Neodontobutis > Neodontobutis hainanensis. Next base: position 36,692 of record JALDNG010000251.1, read on the forward strand.
TGTCGACCTGTTTTTTTTTTCTTCCTTTGCTCCCAGGTGAAGGCAGCAGGTGTAAACGTCAGTTCCAAAAATACCTCCACAGTCTGCCTCCATCTGACCTGGTTTCACAGCACACGGTGATTTCAGACCAAAAACCCCTCGTTCAGAGTTTAATACTGATTCAGATTAACACGAGGCCTCGTTCCGGCAGCAGCTGAGCTCAGTGAAGAACAGATAAAAGACAGATAAAAGGAAGGATGTGATGCGGCGTTAGTTAAGTTTGAAGTTGTCAGATTAATTTCATAACCGAGTTAAAGTCTGTGAAGATAACGATTGGAGAGCTTTGTGTAGAAGTAGTTTTGTACCAAAGTAACTCAACGTGCTTTAATGGAACGACACAAAAATCATAGCAAAGAACAAACGAACGTGAAAATACATGAACGTACAACGTGAACAAGTCTATTAGAGTTGACGTTAATAAACCAGTTCAAAACGAGAATATTGGACCTCGGACCGTCCTGGCTCGAGAAAACCTCACAAAGCTGCCAATTCTTTGAACCTATTTTATTTTACTTGATACTTTCTGGTCTCGGACACGACTTGGTTTGTGTTTGATTAAAAAGGCTGATTAATCGATTGTGTAATGCAACATTATGACCCGAGGTTAACAGGTCCTGGAGGCTTTCAACCTGCGTCAAACAGGCCGACAGAGACTTTACAGTGACTTGTCCCACTCTTGAGTCAGAGAGCAGCTAAAAGACTCTAAAATAAACACTAGGTGGCAATGCAATGAACTATTTGGGGTTTGAACCATTTTCCCTCAATTAGAAGAAAACTAAATCAGGTACAGTCTGTTTAGGTCGTCATAAACCTAAAAACAAAACTAATAATAAGAGTTTAAACAAGCCTCTCCTCTGTGCTGCAGCAGAAAACCCTGAATGTTTGTCATTTTCCAATATACTTCTAACTTTTTCTACAACAAACAGGTCTGGAGTTAGAAAGAAACTTTACTGTTGCAGCCATTAATTAGTGGGTGGGCCACAGACAAACAGCATCTTCATCACAACACACTGCATTAACCCCAGAGACAGCTGTAAACAACACACTTTGAAGACCAAAGTTTAAAAGCAGCACACGAATGTCCTGCTCACGTTTTCAGACGCCACATCACCACCACAGCCTGCAGCGGTGTGTTCAGGGCCACATTAAAACTGTTTTCTGACCCGTGCGTTAGTTCAGCTCTTACCCGGCGTGTGTTGGTGGTAGTTGCCGCCCCCCGGCCCGGCGCTGCATCCCGCGTTGATGCCGAGCTGCGTGAGCGTGGAGGCCAGGTTCCCGGTGCTGTTGCCCCCGCTCAGAGACGAGGAGCCGGGGTATCCGGGCTCGTCCTGGTCCAGCGGCGTGGGCAGAGGCGAGGGGAAGTGCAGGCTGGACAGATCCGGTAACGAGCCGCTAATGTTCAGAGCCGAGGGGACGCTGTGGGGCACCGCCGACGGCTGCTGCTCCGGAGACGCATAGATACTGTGGAAAGAGCTGGGTTTAACAGTTTGGGACAGTTTGTCTTGTTTCGTTTTGGATTTGGTGATTATTATGGCTATGTTACAGATTATGGCATAAATTTCAGCAGAATGTTTCTTTTTTCAGTGACTCTCTCCAGTTTCCTGCTCCGTCTGAGACAAACATCTAATACTGCTGTACAAATAAAAACATTTTCTTTCTGCTTTTTATTCTGTATAAATCTCTGCTCAAAACTACCAAAAATACAGAATGATTTAAATAAAAATTGGAATTAGCACAGCCGTTTCATTCTTTGGTTATTTAAAAAACAAAGTGCGGTTTGGTCTGATATATTTGAGTAAATCAAAGGGTCAACAGAGTCAGGACTTACTTTATGTCTGGGACTTCGCAGGATTTGGGTCGAGACGACAGCATCGGCAACTGTTGGAAAAACACAATCAGTTCAGTTTAATGAAGAGGTCACATGACACAGAAATAGAAAAAAAATGTTATAAAAAACCCTTCCCTCATGTCATGGCTCTGGCTCAAGGCTAAACAAACAGAACCAACAGGCCACACCCCCCACTTAAAGCAACACTACCCCGTCTCAGACCCACTCGTCCCCAACAACAACCGTCCAGCTCAGACTTCAGAACAGACCTCGTTAAACATCGTGTGATTGAAGACTATATTTATCCAGGTTCTTATTTTTTGTGCCGTTTCTCTGTAAAAAAAGACGTCTCCAGAGCTCAAGAGACACTTTCTGTTTAATCTGCAGACATTACTTCCTTAGTGACATCGATGTCGACCAATGAGAGCGTTCCTTTTTCAGAAGCGAGCTGTGATTGGACAAAGGACTGAGTCTCTTCTGTTAAAACCCTTGATATCTATGTCACAGTCTGAGATTAGGAGATTAAACTGTTTTTTTTTCTTACATAAAAAATAAAAATAAAAAAGACCCCCAGGATACCCCCACCCCAAAAAAAAAAAAACTGTATAAAGCAACAGGCATCTCACAAGACAGCCCACAAAAGGGAGAGGCTGAACATTTGCTAAAATTTACATTGTGTGGCTTTAACAGAATAATATTAAAGAAAAGAGATCACCCACCGCATCAGATCCGTTCTCCACTCTGTCCCACCAGCTCCAACCATCTGGCGCCTGAAAGTGGAACAGGGGAGCACAGGGGAGAGCAGATGGGGTCAATACTCTAACAGCCACAGACAGGTTAAACAGGGGCCCGCCGCAGCCTTTGATGAGCTGAATCTAGAGACTAGGAGCCCAGTTTCTGTCCAGCTGAGGGCGCTGTGGGTGATGCTCCTACTGACCTCATGTCTAAGAACCATTCCAGTGACACGGACCAGAGAGGCTTTTGGGCTCAAAGTTACACAGTGGCATTTTAACTAAAGCAGAACAGCTCCAGCAGCAACCGACTTGTGTTTTAAAACACTTCGGGCCAAGACGGACACATTAGAGACGTGTCTAACCCCAGGACGACCAGAGGTTACTCTTGAGGTGGAGTTATTTAACGGCCAGTGTCCAGGACGAACCCCGCCTCAGGCTTAGGGCTGCTGGGATTAGGTCACATGACCACGATGGGACAAAGCGGAGAACAGGATGACACTAGTAACTATAGTGATACTATTTAATTTTTACATTTACATTATTTTGCCCATTTTATCCTGGTTTCTATTCCCTTTTTGGTGTTATTTGATTATTCTTTAACAATTTACAAAAGCAGATTAAATTACCACTGCATTTTAATAAATTTTAGTAGTTTAGTTTAGTTTTTAGTTTAGAATTTCTTAAAATTAATCTCCCCCAAAAACTCTCTTTTATAAGTTCCTCTTCATGTTCCAAAGATCTGCTGCTTCAGATGAAAAGGAGAAAAGCGTTACCTTCTTGGTGTCCCAGGGCTTGAGCGGTTTTCCATCACTCAACACGTTTTCTTCGATCGGAGGAACGGGATACGGGAACACTGAGGGACAAAAAGGACAGGGTTTTGAAACTATACCCAGTGGAATAATCGTATTAACTAGCATTAAATACTTCTAAAATTACATTAAATTAAATAAAAAAACTAAATTAAATGATTCAATTCTGGTTTTGTTTTCGAGTTTGAAGGGAACACTCACTTCTTCCTCGTTCTCCGTCGTTTTGACCTGGAAACAGAAACAGGACGAGGTTTACTGAGCGCAAACATGTCAGCTCTGAAAAGATCTTTAATAAATCCACTGCTTTAGTCCAGTTTTGTCCTCAGTGTTGTTTTTGTCCTCAGTGTTGTTTTTGTCCTCAGTGTTGTTTTTGTCCTCAGTGTTGTTTTTGTCCTCAGTGTTAGAGTCTGAGCTCGAATCAAAGAGTCACTCAAAGTATCCAAAACTTTTAACTTTTAACTCAAACTTGTTCAAATCCATGTAAAACCAGTTCAAATCCATCTAAAACAAGTTCAAGTCCAACTAAAACCTGTTCAAATTGATCTAAAACCTGTTCAAATCCATCAAAAACCTGTTCAAATCCAACTAAAACAAGTTCAAATCCATCAAAAACCTGTTCAAATCCATCTAAAACCTGTTCAAATCCATCTAAAACCTGTTCAAATCCATCTAAAACCTGTTCAAATCCATCTAAAACAAGTTCAAGTCCAACTAAAACCTGTTTAAATCCATCAAAAACCTGTTCAAATTGATCTAAAACCTGTTCAAATCCAACTAAAACAAGTTCAAATCCATCTAAAACCTGATCAAATCCATTAAAAACCTGATCAAATCCATCTAAAACCTGAACTTGTGGAAAATTGTTTTCTCATAAAATGTGTCCCTCTTTGCAAAACGCTGTAAAGCCTCGATGCTTGTATCTCAGTCCATCCCTGGGTTTTCTCGTTGTTAGGCTCTTGTTTTGGTTGGTCCTGGTTCGGTCCTGGTTCAGTCCTGGTCCAGTCCTGGTCCTTCTCTCACCTGTCCTCCTGCTGCTCTGTGGGGTCATCGTGTGACCTCCCGTGGTGAAGGGGTCGGCTGCAGGTGGGTTCATGACGCTGGTGTGGAGCGCAGAGTCCGAGTTCGTCCTGAGAATACAGACGACACACAGCTCAACAGAAAGAAGACAATAACCAGGACCTCCTCCTGTTTTCTACACTCGTCCCAGAAACACAGGCTTTTCACTAAAGCTGCTGCACAATAACAAAATAAATATTCTGAGGATATGAACCAAAATATTTGAATGTTCTTTGAAATCTTAAACATTAAAACAAAAGGATTTCTTTCCTCCAGACCTTCTGCAGCGGTTCTTCCTGAACTGACCCAATCCAAGAGCTGCAAATGAACACATACCTCTGGCAGTCCTTGATTGAAATGATAATTAAATGATTTTAAAAAGTCTAGATTTTAATTGCTCTTTCATTTATTTATCACTGATTACTTTTAAACTCCTGTTCGGAGGTTCCCAGTGGAGCTTCAGATCAGGGTCAGGTCCTGTCGGTGGAGACTCAGAGAGTTTCTTTGGAAATAAACTGATAAATAAACTGATGTCTGAATGAATCAGCCCAGAACAGGCTCTGACAGGAGGGACTTGTGCTCTTATCGACATATTGTTATTGCAGTTGTTGGAATCAGTAAAAGAGCTCAATCTGTGAACAATAAAACCCTTCTGTGCTGTCCTCATGAATGTCTGCTGTAACGTTTCCTCCTGAACCTGACTCAGCTGAAGTCGGGCTTTCCTTTGTCCTTTGAGTCACAAGACTGCGTGCCTCAGTCAAAGGCTCTGAAATATAAGCTCCCACAAACACATCGGACACGAGGCCGGAGCGTTCGTGTTCTAAACCGCGGCTCATTAGAAAACATAGAACGTGTTTTTGAGATGACACAACCCTTTGGTAGGCACTAGGTCTTTAGTCTTCCATATACCTTTAGAAAATGTGTCTTTGTTCACATATTTAAAGTAGTTTTCTTCATTAAAGTGAAGTTTTTCATAAAAAGATCCAATAAAACCAATGGAAAAAGCAGGAAGAGAAGAAACACATCCAACAGTGAGGTGTGAATGGTCGAGACGTGTTACGGTGATTCGTCGGGTCTCGGTCCCAGGTTTGAAGCTGAAGAGTGAAGAAGAGTAAAAGAGGACATTCACCTGCTAAGTGCCGTAGTGGGGAGACGGAACAACTGGCTTTTATCCCCCGGGAAGTTTCCACACCAGTTCCTTTTCAACGATCGACAAGAACAACAAGTTAATCAAACGTCTTCCACCGAGAAAGAGCAGGAAGAGGGATAAACCCAGAAAAGGAAGGTAAGGGGGAAGGGCAGGCTCTGGAAGCAAGCGAAGGAGGACGACAGAGAATATGGCTGCCACCTTTAAATCGAACTCTCTGGACGGGTTTTTGTTGAACATAGAGGGCCACCAGTCGTTCTATCCTTCCAAATAATAATCAAAGAAACTGCTCATGACAAAAACTATTTATAGTCTTTATGGAGTAAAAAACAGTCACATCATCGGTTTCTCTCTGTCTCTGCTCCGAGACACCTACAGCGTTTACTAGCGTGGATTCAAAAAGAACCGTGTTCCCTCTGAGCTTTACAAAATAATCCTTTATTAGGGACATTTATTTTACCACCAGTGTAGTTTATTTATTTTGTGCTTTTAACACTTCCACCAGCCTTTTAAGTCTTGTTAGATTTGTCTCAATGGTTTAGAGGTTTGTTAATATTTGATCTTGGAGAAAGTGAATGAATCAGTTTTGATACAACACTGTGGATCAGCTGAGGCCTGGGACGGTCTGAGGATAAATATCAGGGTTGTGCAGTTAACATTAAAACCATCTAATTTACCAAAACTTTAGGTTTTTATATTGGTTTGATAAATATCCACATTCAATTCATCCAGTCACAGGAACCTCCAGGAACCTCCAGCTCCTTTTACACAGTATTAGTGTCCACGAGTCTGGACCTGGTCTTAGTCTGGACCTGGTCTAAGTCTGGACCTGGTCTAAGTCTGGACTAACACTGACCTCCGTGAGTCTGGACCTGGTCTTAGTCTGGACTAACACTGACCTCCGTGAGTCTGGACCTGGTCTAAGTCTGGACTAACACTGACCTCCGTGAGTCTGGACCTGGTCTTAGTCTGGACCTGGTCTAAGTCTGGACCTGGTCTAAGTCTGGACTAACACTGACCTCCGTGAGTCTGGACCTGGTCTTAGTCTGGACTAACACTGACCTCCGTGAGTCTGGACCTGGTCTAAGTCTGGACTAACACTGACCTCCGTGAGTCTGGACCTGGTCTTAGTCTGGACCTGGTCTAAGTCTGGACCTGGTCTAAGTCTGGACTAACACTGACCTCCGTGAGTCTGGACCTGGTCTTAGTCTGGACTAACACTGACCTCCGTGAGTCTGGACCTGGTCTAAGTCTGGACTAACACTGACCTCCGTGAGTCTGGACCTGGTCTTAGTCTGGACCTGGTCTAAGTCTGGACCTGGTCTAAGTCTGGACTAACACTGACCTCCGTGAGTCTGGACCTGGTCTTAGTCTGGACTAACACTGACCTCCGTGAGTCTGGACCTGGTCTTAGTCTGGACCTGGTCTAAGTCTGGACCTGGTCTAAGTCTGGACTAACACTGACCTCCGTGAGTCTGGACCTGGTCTTAGTCTGGACTAACACTGACCTCCGTGAGTCTGGACCTGGTCTAAGTCTGGACCTGGTCTAAGTCTGGACTAACTCTGACCTCCGTGAGTCTGGACCTGGTCTAAGTCTGGACTAACTCTGACCTTCACGAGTCTGGACCTGGTCTAAGTCTGGACTAACTCTGACCTCCGTGAGTCTGGACCTGGTCTAAGACTGGACTAACTCCGACCTCCGTGAGTCTGGACCTGGTCTAAGTCTGGACTAACTCTGACCTCCGTGAGTCTGGACCTGGTCTAAGTCTAGACTAACTCTGACCTCCGTGAGTCTGGACCTGGTCTAAGTCTGGACTAACTCTGACCTTCACGAGTCTGGACCTGGTCTAAGTCTGGACTAACTCTGACCTCCGTGAGTCTGGACCTGGTCTAAGACTGGACTAACTCTGACCTTCACGAGTCTGGACCTGGTCTAAGTCTGGACTAACTCTGACCTCCACGAGTCTGGACCTGGTCTAAGTCTGGACTAACTCTGACCTCCGTGAGTCTGGACCTGGTCTAAGACTGGACTAACTCTGACCTTCACGAGTCTGGACCTGGTCTAAGACTGGACTAACTCTGACCTTCACGAGTCTGGACCTGGTCTAAGTCTGGACTAACTCTGACCTCCACGAGTCTGGACCTGGTCTAAGACTGGACTAACTCTGACCTCCGTGAGTCTGGACCTGGTCTAAGTCTGGACTAACTCTGACCTTCACGAGTCTGGACCTGGTCTAAGTCTGGACTAACTCTGACCTCCGTGAGTCTGGACCTGGTCTAAGTCTGGACTAACTCTGACCTCCACGAGTCTGGACCTGGTCTAAGTCTGGACTAACTCTGACCTCCGCGAGTCTGGACCTGGTCTAAGTCTGGACTAACTCTGACCTCCGTGAGTCTGGACCTGGTCTAAGACTGGACTAACTCTGACCTCCGTGAGTCTGGACCTGGTCTAAGTCTGGACTAACTCTGACCTCCGCGAGTCTGGACCTGGTCTAAGTCTGGACTAACTCTGACCTCCGTGAGTCTGGACCTGGTCTAAGACTGGACTAACTCTGACCTTCACGAGTCTGGACCTGGTCTAAGTCTGGACTAACTCTGACCTCCACGAGTCTGGACCTGGTCTAAGACTGGACTAACTCTGACCTCCGTGAGTCTGGACCTGGTCTAAGTCTGGACTAACTCTGACCTCCGTGAGTCTGGACCTGGTCTAAGTCTGGACTAACTCTGACCTCCGTGAGTCTGGACCTGGTCTAAGACTGGACTAACTCTGACCTTCACGAGTCTGGACCTGGTCTAAGTCTGGACTAACTCTGACCTCCACGAGTCTGGACCTGGTCTAAGACTGGACTAACTCTGACCTCCGTGAGTCTGGACCTGGTCTAAGTCTGGACTAACTCTGACCTCCGTGAGTCTGGACCTGGTCTAAGTCTGGACTAACTCTGACCTTCACGAGTCTGGACCTGGTCTAAGTCTGGACTAACTCTGACCTCCACGAGTCTGGACCTGGTTTAAGACTGGACTAACTCTGACCTCCGTGAGTCTGGACCTGGTCTAAGTCTGGACTAACTCTGACCTCCGTGAGTCTGGACCTGGTCTAAGACTGGACTAACTCTGACCTCCGTGAGTCTGGACCTGGTCTAAGTCTGGACTAACTCTGACCTCCGTGAGTCTGGACCTGGTCTAAGACTGGACTAACTCTGACCTCCGTGAGTCTGGACCTGATCTAAGTCTGGACTAACTCTGACCTCCGTGAGTCTGGACCTGGTCTAAGACTGGACTAACTCTGACCTCCGTGAGTCTGGACCTGGTCTAAGACTGGACTAACTCTGACCTCCGTGAGTCTGGACCTGGTCTAAGTCTGGACTAACTCTGACCTCCGTGAGTCTGGACCTGGTCTAAGACTGGACTAACTCTGACCTCCGTGAGTCTGGACCTGATCTAAGTCTGGACTAACTCTGACCTCCGTGAGTCTGGACCTGGTCTAAGACTGGACTAACTCTGACCTCCGTGAGTCTGGACCTGGTCTAAGACTGGACTAACTCTGACCTCCGTGAGTCTGGACCTGGTCTAAGTCTGGACTAACTCTGACCTCCACGAGTCTGGACCTGGTCTAAGTCTGGACTAAATCTGTCTTCAGGGTCTAGGCTCCGGGGACAGACAAACCTCCCACAAAGTCTAACTGGCATAACCTTGTCCCGGAGCTGATCCTCGTCCCGGACCTGATCCTCGTGGACTAATGAGTCTCAAAAATCTCTGAATTAAACACCAGGACACACCTTCAACCGAAGACATTCCCCAAATTTAAATTTAGTCTGACTTTAAAAGACTCGAGTGGCCAGCCTCTCTGAAGCTGTAGTTCTGTTAAAAGGAACAAACAGAAAATGCAGCAGGCAGTAGAAACAGAGACTTTGAAGAAACCCCAAAATAAAGAAACTCTGAAGCAGAGTAAAGCCGAGTAAAGCCGAGTTAGAAGCTGGTTAAAGTTAGTTCCCTGCAGTTAGTGAAGAAGATTAACCTTTGTGAAGCCTCGTACAATCACACCACGAACAGAACCGAGTCAGTGTTGACAATACGTCCTGCCTCAAGGATTTATTCAAGTTATATCAACGGTTTTACTCCGACCGTCTTCCAAAAGCTCTTAAACACCGCTCTTCAAGTTTTCTCTTTTATAGTCCAACTAAAACCTGTCCAAATCCACTAAAACCTGTCCAAATCCATCTAAAACCGGTTCAAATCCACTAAAACCTGTCCAAATCCAACTAAAACTGGTTCAAATCCAACTAAAACCTGTCCAAATCCACTAAAACCTGTCCAAATCCATCTAAAACCGGTTCAAATCCAACTAAAACCTGTCCAAATCCAACTAAAACCTGTTCAAATCCACTAAAACCTGTTCAAATCCAACTAAAACCAGTTTAAAATTCAACTCAAACCTGTTCAAATCCAACTAAAACCAGTTTAAATCCAACTAAAATCTTTTCAGATCCAACTAAAACCAGTTTAAATCCACTAAAACCAGTTCAACCTTGTTCCTAATAACTAAATGATAAGTGTTTTGTAGAGGCTTCATAAAGGCTTGTTGCAGCGAGAGACTCAGACTCAAGATGCTTCAGAATAAAAGTCCAACAATAACTTGGCTACGTTCACACAAATACGATTTTAATTACTGGTTTAATCTTGTTTAACTTTTTCTCGTTAATGTTGTTGTATTTGTGTGGACGCAGCCTGATGCAGTTTTTCCAACAGAGACGGACGGTGTTACCTCCTCCAGCTAGGGTCCGGCGGAGGAGACAGATACGCAGAGTTGTAGGGAGAGTTGTCCACCTGAGAGCAACAGGGTCAAGGAAACGACGAGAGTAAACAAGAGCGCTGCAGAGCGAAGAGAGAGACACAGGCTTTCATTTGAACAGCCTTGAGCTCAGTGTCTCTGTAAACTGTGCATTTTGGAACAGATACAGTGAGACGGAACAGATAAGAGCCGCTGTATCTGGAATGTTTCACTCTCTGAGCCAAACCATTGTCCTTTAAAAAGACTGCAGCACCTGAAGATAAAGGATCGACAACCTCTAAAACTTCACTCAATGGGCATCATTTACAAAGCTTCTTTAATTTCTACTTAACCCTTCCTTCTTCTGGAAAAATAAATCTAAAGAACAGGGTGAAGCACTCTTTAAATCATTTCAGTCGATTAATGTGGTTTAATAAAATTAACAAACATTATAACTTAAACATGACAGCACATAACAAACTTGTCTTCACAAACCCTCACTGCTTCAGTCTTATGCCCATATATGGTCATTCCTTGCATGTATATTATGTTAATTCTATTATGATATGTTAATGAGGGCGAGTGGCATGGCGTTACGCACACTTCTTCTCACAGATTCTTCTGAGTAGTTTTACTGTGAAAGGGCTATGATGTGAGTTTTATTGTGAAGGATACAGGTCTGTTGCGGTAAGGCCGAACCGGAGAGATGAACCGGCGGTCTCTCTGGACTCGCTCGACTAAACCGTGATGTCGAGTCGAACGGTTGGACTCCAGCGCCGAGGGGAACGAGCCCTGACGAAGAAACAGAAGAAAGAACGTCAAATCCACCTAAAATCTGTTCAGATCCACCTAAAACCTGTTCAGATCCATCTATAACCTGTTCAGATCCATCTATAACCTGTTCAAATCCATCTAAAACCTGTTCAGATCCACCTAAAACCTGTTCAGATCCATCTAAAACCTGTTCAGATCCACCTAAAACCTGTTCAAATCCACTTAAAACCTGTTCAGATCCATCTAAAACCTGTTGAGATCCATCTAACACCTGTTCAGATCCATCTAACACCTGTTCAGATCCACCTAACACCTGTTCAGATCCACCTTAAACCTGTTCAGATCCATTTAACACCTGTTCAGATCCACCTAAAACCTGTTCAGATCCATCTTAAACCTGTTCAGATCCATCTTAAACCTGTTCAGATCCATCTTAAACCTGTTCAAATCCATCTTAAACCTGTTCAGATCCATCTTAAACCTGTTCAGATCCATCTTAAACCTGTTCAGATCCATCTTAAACCTATTCAGATCCATCTAAAACCTGTTCAGATCCATCTAAAACCTGTTCACATCCACCTAAAACCTGTTCAGATCCAGCGATAACATGTTCAGATCCATCTAAAACCTGTTCAGATCCACTTAAAACCTGTTCAGATCCATCTATAACCTGTTCAAATCCATCTAAAACCTGTTCAGATCCACTTAAAACCTGTTCAGATACATCTAAAACCTGTTCAGATACATCTAACACCTGTTCAGATCCATCCAAAACCTGTTCAGATCCATCTAAAACCTGTTCAGATCCATCTAAAAACATGTTCAGATCCATCTAAAACCTGTTCAGATCCATCTAAAACATGTTCAGATCCATCTAAAACCTGTTCAGATCCATCTAAAGCCTATTCAGATCCATCTAAAGCCTGTTCTGATCCAACTAAAACTTGTTCAGATCCACCTAAAACCTGTTCAGATCCATCTAAAACCTGTTCAGATCCATCTAAAACCGGGGCTTTGAAATCAGTCAAACCTTCATAAATAGTTTTTCACTGACAGACCACTATTAACGGAAAAGGTTTGTGTGTTAAGTGAAGAAAAAGCAGCACTGAAGTAATGACAGTGACAGACCTGAAAGTCCTGGGGGTTTCTGCCGATCTGGTTCACGTTGGGCAGAGATCCTCCGTAGTACGGCCCCTGGCTCCGAGCCAAACGCAGCTTCTGAGCCTGGAGCTGGACAGACCGAGACAAACAGGGTTTACTCAGAGGTCAGGGCAATGTTACAAAGAGAAGTAACAATAGATGTGACTTTCTTTAATGTGTGAAGAACCAGTCCAAAGAGATAACCCCCCCCTGACCCATCTGTATTTTATCTACGGTCTCCCTGTGGACCTGGTTTTGGCTCGGTCTCAGGCTGGTTTCAAACAGTCGAGTCCTGGTTCTGATCGCTCCAGAGCTGCTCTGGTTTAAGAAGACACTCTTTAAACTGAGGTGATGTCACACAAAACACATCACAGCCTTTAAACGACTGGGATCGACCCAAAGACCCCCCCCCCGTCCTGCCACTGTGCCCAGGGTAATAACTCTACTGCAGGACAACCCAAACACAGAAATACGTTTGTGATTGCTGCATTTGGAGAAAAAAAAAAACACACACACATCAAAAATGAAACAGATCAATAGGAACCTCAGAACCACCGCTTCCGACTAAACTCTGGTACAGTTCATTAAATGTGACCCAAAGCCAAAAGTCTTCCCGAGGTTAGGTTCATATTTTAGAGTCTGTGAGAAGAGCTCAGTGCAGACTCTGTAGCAGCTGTTTCCAAATGATTTGCTTCATTGTATTTTGTAAAATTCCTTTAAATCATACGTATTTTATTTTATTACATGTGCACTTTTATTTCTTCAGTCAGGTGTTCTCAGCTTCATAAAGCTGTGTTTGTGAACAGAGCTATAAACAGGCTACTTCCTCATAATTTTCTTTCACTAATGAATTTCACACGTATCCCACTCGTACTCACCATCTCCTCAGGCCTTCCTCTCGTTCCTCTCAGTTACTGCCCCGCAGCAGTTTTAACCTGTTCAATCCTTGTCATCTTCACATTATTTAAGGCAACTGTCCTTGTATCGTCTTTAATTACTGACTTTAGATCATTTTATAAATACTTTTTCATCACCCATCACGTTTTTATGAAAGTGTTTGCATTTACATTGTTTTTATTTAGTCTGGGACTCCTCTGTGTGATCACTAAAGTCTTATCTGCTTCAGGAGAGTTAAGAGACGGCTTCTTTTGACAATAACACATGGACACTTGGGTTTAGACAAGTAGGTAGTGGCTGAAGTTAATGCTACGACTCTCCTGAAAACCAAACATGTCTTGTCTTTTCACACAGCTGCCCCGGGTCAAACGGGTCAAACGGGTCAAACGGGCAGGTATACCTCACCACTGCCACCACACTCACACACCAGTGCTGTGGCTCAAACCTGCCCCTCGTCCTGCCACTGCAGGACACACTCCACTTTTATAGAGCATCCCTTTTTAAACCAAGACTGAACCGAACAAACAATATCAGTCTGGTTCTTCAGTTACTTTATGAGGCTAAGAGCTGGATTCAGGCAGTTATTGTTCAGTAAAAGTCAGTTCGGAGCAGCAGACGGGAGGCAGCAGCTCCCTGTTGGCAGTAGATAAATGTTTTTAGACAGACGACTTGAGTTTGTGATAGAAATACGACCGCCCTCTGGTTGTGCTCGGCTCTGTTCTGGGAAACGCTGAGGCTCAATCAGCTAAAAGCATCTGCACAGCGCGTGGCTCTAATGATAGACTTCAGTTACTGTTAATGCTGCTGAAGAGAGGCTCATTTACAGCAAAAAGAGACAAATCAGAGGCTGCTTCCAACCACAGAACCTAGTCTAAACCAGGTCTAAACCGGGTCTAAACCGGGACTAAACCGGGACTAAACCGTGTCTAAACCGGGACTAAACCGGGTCTAAACCGGGACTAAACCGGGACTAAACCAGGACTAAACCGGGTCTAAACCAGGACTAAACCGGGACTAAACCGGGACTAAACCGGGACTAAACCGGGTCTAAACCGAGACTAAACCAGGACTAAACCGGGTCTAAACCAGGACTAAACCGGGTCTAAACCGGGTCTAAACCGGGTCTAAACCAGGACTAAACCAGGTCTAAACCGGGTCTAAACTAGGACTAAACCAGGACTAAACCGGGTCTAAACCGGGTCTAAACCGGGTCTAAACTAGGACTAAACCAGGACTAAACCGGGTCTAAACCAGGTCTAAACCAGGTCTAAACCGGGTCTAAACCGGGTCTAAACCGGGTCTAAACCAGGACTAAACCGGGTCTAAACCGGGTCTAAACCAGGTCTAAACCAGGTCTAAACCGGGTCTAAACCGGTTGTTTAATGCAAAAATAGAAAGTGGTCCCGTTTAAATTAATAATGACGTCTGAGCAATGGTAATAAAGCCTAAACAGTTTAAATACGGTATTATGGACGGTAATTTTACAAACAAACAAACGAAAAATCCCTAATCCATTTTTAATTCCTGATGTCTGTGAAAAAATCCATGAAAAAAAAAAAATCAATGGCACACACTTCTGACAGATGACAGAGGAGTGGGCGTCCGCACATTCACCAACTGTTGAGTCTAAGTCATTCACCGGATTTAACAGGAACAAAACTGGACATTAAAAGTGGGTTAACTGATTAGATTTTTTCGCACAGGTTGTTGTGATAAAGGGCAGCTGTGAAAGTGAACTGGGGAGGTTTTCCCGCGGGGTTAAACAGCAGCTCCCTGGCGGCTAACAGGATGACAGCTACGTAACATAGTAAACAAGCCAAGTTAGCTTTTACGGCTAACTGTTGCTAACGCCGTATCGGAAACGAGCAACAGGTTAGAAAACTAACGCATTTCTCACTTTAAAGGCAACTCACACTGCAGACTTCCCCGTGTCAGTTTGTAAAAAGCGCTGAAACTTTTAAAAAGAATGAAATACAGCGGTGAGGGGAGCCTGTGGAGCCCGGGGTAGGCCTCAGTTCCGCTGCGCCGCTCGCCTGCTTCCAGCCCCGCTTTGCACGCACTCACCCGGGTAGAGCTGATGTCCATCATCACCTCCTGAAAGGCGGCCGTCTCCTCGGCCTGGCGCTGGGTGTGGAGCGCGATTTTTTCGCTAAACTTCCTTGGGTTGGAAGTCCCGGTCCCGGGGCCCGCGGAGGAGGCTCCAGGACCGGGACCGCAGCCGCCTGTTCCCGTCGCAGACATTACTCTCTTCACGGAGCGGCGGCGGCGGAGGACGACGTGACGCAGTGGAATGATTCACCGGAGACAAGCGCCGCGGGGAGGTGTCACTCTGTCACCGAGGCCCAGACACAAAACTCACCGCTTCAGGTTCCGATTTAGTCCTGGACCAGTCCGGATTTACTGATGTACTGTACAGTTTAGACAAAAAAACAAAACACAGAACATGTACAACTTTAATTTATCTTTGCACTTTATTTCTATAAGTACTTAAAGCTCACCTCAACACTGTCTGCATTGTGTTCTGTGATTTTATTTATCATTAAGACATGTGTTATGGTGTGTGCAATACTTTTTGGATTTTCTTTCATTTCTCAGAATGTTTTGTGTTGAAAAGACAAAACTTTAATCTATTACAGCCGCATGAGAAATATTAACATTTATTTATCTTTAAGTCCCGACACCGGCCGCTGTAATAAAACTCTCTCTGACACATGTTAGCAGCTCAGACAACACTGTGTAAAATGATAAGTCTTAACAGTTCCTCACCATGGAACCACTTAAAAAGTCCTCTAGTAAGGGCGCAGAGAGAGAAACCCAATGGTGACTTTACAAGTGAAAAAATCATGTTTACAGCCTGGAACTAAAGATGGCTCCGGGTCTCTAGAGCTAAGTTTTTACTACGTGACAACTCTGAGGGGGATTTTTGATTAATATGTCAGTTTATGCTATCTAAAAACTGAAAGCAGAAAAGCCCGGATGTACCTGCCATTTTATTGCCCTGTCGTAATGGAAGTATCGGTGAATAGGACCAATGAGCGGAAGACGTCCATATTTTCTACAGCCATTGTTCCACACATGAACAGTTTAGACTCTATAACGAACATTCTGACGCTGAAAGAAATGAGTGTTTTCAATGAAATGTGATTCTTGTCGAAGGAATGGTCCAATGTGGCGGCTTTTTAACTCAACTAAACATGGGCGGAATATCATTGCTGTAGCTCATTTCTGATGTTGATACTGTCCTTGCTCTCTCCTACATTCCTTGTATGTGCAACATACTTGGCCAATAAAGTTGATTCTGAATCATTTATCATGTTCTCCGAAGCAAAGGCACAGATAAAACTGTAAAAATGTATCATAGAACTTTTCTTCTTGGGTAAAACTATACAAATGTTTGCCTAAGATTCAACAAAAAGACATTAGTAACAGTTCAATAAAAAAATTTTTTTTTAAAACAGACCTATCCCACACCGAGCTGCGCTCAGATTAAGTCATCAAAATTTGTTTTTATTTTTAAGGCAAGATTTATTCGTGGTCTGGTTAATATATTACACTTAATAACAGGGTATTATCATTTCCACAAGCATTTTGACATTGTTTTTTTTAAACTGAAAAGTGCATTAAAAAGTAAAAAAAAAACTTTAAACAACGTGCAATTTAATATTGTTAGAAAAGAAAACACATTAATTTTTTTTTCTTTACGATTTCTTTCGGAGCCAGCGGTCGTTACTATGGAAACGCGAACCCGGGTTAAACGAGGCCAAAAGCGTCCACGCCCACTTCACGGAATCTGAGAAGAGTGAGCGCTCTGTGAGTCAGAGACGAACTGTGTGCCCCTGGAGACGGGGTCAGTGCGCCCCCTGGTGTCTGAGGTTTAGAACTGCAGCTCCGACAATAAAGTTCATTAAAACGACTTCCTGGATTTGGGCTCAGTTTTTGAATCAAACAAACATCAACATCCAGCACCAAACTGTACAGCGTCAGAGTCACAGAGGCTTAGTAAACCATGTCTGAACCAGGTCTAAACCAGGTCTAAACAGGTCTAAACCAGGTTTAAACCAGGTCTAAACCAGGACAAAACCAGGACAAAACCAGGACTAAACCAGGTCTAAACCAGGTCTGAGTTGAGCACAACGATCACTGGACCATAGGCCAGAGGAAGAGAGCAGAAAGAATCTGGATACAAAACCTTGCTACACTCGCCCCTAGAGGTCTTAATGATAAGTAACCAATAACAACAAACTTTTCCTTTTTTTTTTTTTTTTTTTTTTTTTCTTTCTTATTCCCCCCTAATTTAGGGGGGAATAAGAAACCTTCACCATTACCCAACCATAACCTTAACCATTACCCAACCCTAACCTTAACCAGCCCCCATCCCTAACCCTAACCTTAACCAGCCCCCATCCCCAACCTTAACCAGCCCCCAACCCTAACCTTAACCAGCCCCCATCCCCAACATTAACCTTAACCACCCCCATCCCCAACCTTAACCAGCCCCCATCCCCAACCTTAACCAGCCCCCATCCCTAACCCTAACCTTAACCAGCCCCCATCCCCAACCTTAACCAGCCCCCATCCCCAACCTTAACCAGCCCCCATCCCTAACCCTAACCTTAACCAGCCCCCATCCCCAACCTTAACCAGCCCCCATCCCTAACCCTAACCCTAACCCTAACACTAACCTTAACCAGCCCCCATCCCTAACCCTAGCCTTAACCAGCCCCCATCCCCAACCTTAACCAGCCCCCAACCCTAACCTTAACCAGCCCCCATCCATAACCTTTGCCCATAGAACCCTTCCTCCCCCAGGCCCACTCCTGTCTCTGATTGGAGGAGAACAGAATCACTCTCCAGCATTGCCCACCTTCCACTGACACTTCCTCTGACGACACCTCCCTCATTAAAGTTATTGTGTATATTGTTAATAAGTTGTACCTTTAATGTGTGTGTTTTTTAGAATTAAAATTGTGTAATGTTGTTTAATTATTATTTTAATGTCTAATTATTGCATGGAGCACTTTTTGTTGGCACTTACTACTAAAGCTAAACGCACTTACCTGGAGCAGGTCTCAGTGATGTCAGTGGGACCTGGCTCTGTGGAGAAGACATCCACCAATTCTACTTAATTTTAAAACAGCTTGCACACGGACACAGGCCTACACCCAGACACAGGCCTACAGGACTGGACCAGGACTGGACCAGGTCTGAACCGGGACTGGACCGGGTCTAAACCAGGGTTAAACCAGGTCTAAACCAGGGTTAAACCAGGTCTAAACCAGGTCTAAACCAGGTCTAAACCAGGGTTAAACCAGGTCTAAACCAGGTCTAAACCAGGTCTAAACCAGGTCTAAACCAGGTCTAAACCAGGGTTAAACCAGGTCTAAACCAGGGTTAAACCAGGTCTAAACCAGGGTTAAACCAGGTCTAAACCAGGGTTAAACCAGGTCTAAACCAGGTCTAAACCACGACTGAACCAGGTCTAAACCAGGACTAAACCAGGTCTAAACAGGACTAAACCAGGACTAAACCAGGTCTAAACCTGGACAAAACCAGGACTAAACCAGGACTAAACCAGGTCTAAACCTGGACAAAACCAGTCTGAACCAGGACTATACCGCGACTGAACCGGGTCTAAACCAGGACTAAACCAGGTCTAAACAGGACTAAACCAGGACTAAACCAGGTCTAAACCTGGACAAAACCAGGACTAAACCAGGTCTAAACCAGGTCTAAACCTGGACAAAACCAGGACTAAACCAGGTCTAAACCAGGTCTAAACCTGAACAAAACCAGGACTAAACCAGGACTAAACCAGGTCTAAACCTGGACAAAACCAGGACTAAACCAGGTCTAAACCAGGTCTAAACCTGGACAAAACCAGGACTAAACCAGGTCTAAACCAGGTCTAAACCAGGTCTAAACAGGACTAAACCAGGACTAAACCAGGACTAAACCGCGACTGAACCGGGTCTAAACCAGGACTAAACCAGGACTAAACCAGGACTAAACCAGGACTAAACCAGGTCTAAACCTGGACAAAACCAGGACTAAACCAGGTCTAAACCAGGTCTAAACCTGGACAAAACCAGGACTAAACCAGGTCTAAACCAGGTCTAAACCTGGACAAAACCAGGACTAAACCAGGACTAAACCAGGTCTAAACCAGGACAAAACCAGGTCTAAACCAGGACAAAACCAGGACTAAACCAGGACTAAACCAGGACTAAACCAGGACTAAACCAGGTCTGAACCAGGTCTAAACCAGGACTAAACCAGGACTAAACCAGGACCAAACCAGGACCACAGACAGTACTTTCTACAGATTTATTTTGATATTTATAAGAATAAATAAAAAGCTCTAATGTTGTCTTTTTAAAATCACTCCAAAAAGAAAAAAGGTAGATTTAATGAATAATTATTTTAATAAAGACAATATTCAAACGGACATGTTTTTTTTTACAAAAATACAATAATGCAAAATATGATTGAGCTTTAAAAATGTATGTTTTTAACTTGAATTTTCCTTTGAAAATAAAAATAAATGTTATGCAGCTGAAAACATACAACAAAAATAAAACGTGTAGTTTCTGTAGGAAACAGCGAGGCTTTCACTGAAAAATATATTTTGCTGAATTTACTCAACATTTTAAGATACTTTTTCATTCATAAAGTTATTTAAATGTAATTTACTTAAAAAAAATCAGATTTTTATACATTTTAATACATACAATATTTACTTAAAAAAACTGAGTAAACTCAACTAAATTTATTTCTTCAGCGTAAAGTTACAGGATTAAATTTATAAACCAGGACTAGACCAGACCAGGACTAGACCAAGACCAGACCAAGACTGGTTTAGGAACAGACCAGGACTAGACCAAGACCAGACCAAGACTGGTTTAGGACCAGACCAGGACTAGACCAAGACCAGACCAAGACTGGTTAAGGACCAGACCAGGACTAGACCAAGACCAGACCAAGACTGGTTTAGGAACAGACCAGGACTAGACCAAGACCAGACCAAGACTGGTTTAGGAACAGACCAGGACTAGACCAAGACCGGACCAAGACTGGTTTAGGACCAGACCAGGACTAGACCAAGACCAGACCAAGACTGGTTTAGGACCAGACCAGGACTAGACCAAGACCAGACCAAGACTGGTTAAGGACAAGACCAGGACTAGACCAAGACCAGACCAGACTAGGACCAGTCCAAGACTAGTTTAGAACCACACCACGACCAGACAAGGACGAGGACCAGACCTGGACCAGACCAAAGCAGGTCTTGGCTTTGGTCTGGACACAGGGCTGTGTTCGTTCACTGCTGCAGGAAAAAAAGAAGCCCATTCAGCTCCAAACGAACAAGAATCTGCTCCAAACAGTGCTTTGTCTGTTTCTCAGAAGAAGCACTTTGACAGAACAAAGGCTGAGGGACGAGAGGATGGACCGCTCGGGTTTTAAAGAGATACGGTCGCTTCATTCAGTGGATGTTTGGAGCAGGATAAAGCTTTGGTCATTTATCGTCTGTTGTTTCAAAACCGTAGTCCGTTTTATAAAGAGTCTAACACTGTCTGGCCCCGAGGTTAAACTCACCAACAAACTCACAGAAGAGACTCCTGGATTTCTGTTTAGGTCCCATTTGGTCCAGGGTTATTAAGTCTTTAAAGTGGATAACTGCGCCCCCTTCAGTCTTTGTGTGGTATCTACATGTTTAATTCATCTCGTTACATTTTTATTTACATCCGAAATACTTTTGTCTGACTTTTTTAACTCAGAGACACAAAAGGCCAAACTGTGTCAGTCTGAGACGTCTGTGCGGGCCTGAACTTCCATCTTTGGTGCAGCATTACTGATTCTGTAAAATAAACTCAGAGTTTGATGAAGAGCACGGCTGTGACCAGAGCGAACCCCAGCAGGAGCATACAGACTTTGGGCATGTTGTTGCTGCCGTGTCCCTGCAGCTCGTGAGGCAGGATCTCCATAAACGTGATGTAAATGAAGGTCCCGGCCGCCAACCCTTCGAGCGAGCTGCGGACCAGCCGCTGACTCGGAGACGCCTTGGTTTCCTCCGTCAGACCCACTCCGATGGCGATGCCCAGCGGCGACATCACGGCGAACAGCAGCAGGCAAACGGCCGCCACCGAACGCCTCATCCTCCCCTGAACCAGACGGAACGACAGGCTCAGAGCGATGATGCTCTTATGGATCATCAGCGCCAAACAGATCTCCAGCACCTCCTTCTCGTCTTCCACCAAACCCACGGCGAGCCCTTCGAAAACGGAATGAAGCGACAGAGAGAAGACGAGGATGAAGGAGCGCAGAGCGGACTGGGAGCTGAAGTCCACCTGATGGTGAGGGTCGTCGGGTGGAGACACAGGCGACTGGACGCTGGGGGAGGAGTCGAGGAGAGCGCGGCGTTCGTCGAAAACAGAAGAAGAAGAAGAAGAAGAAGAAGAAGAGTGGAGTTTGAGAGAAAGGACGATCTGCTCCAGAACCAGAACCAGGAAGAAGCCCATGGCCATGATGAACTCCGGCAGAGGGAACTGGAGCTGCAACAGATCAGACATTCTTAGTCCTGTTTAGACCTGGTTTAGTCCTGTTTAGTCCTGGTTTAGTCCTGTTTAGTCCTGATTTAGTCCTGGTTAGACCTGGATCAGACCTGGTTTAGACCTGGTTTAGTCCTGGTTTAGTCCTGGTTTAGTCCTGGTTTAGTCCTGGTTTAGACCTGGTTTAGACCTGGTTTAGACCTGGTTTAGACCTGGTTTAGACCTGGATCAGACCTGGTTTAGACCTGATTTAGTCCTGATTTAGTCCTGTTTAGACCTGGATTAGTCCTGTTTAGTACTGGTTTAGTCCTGGTTTAGACCTGGTTTAGACCTGGTTAGTCCTGGTTTAGACCAGGTTTAGTCCTGTTTAGTCCTGGTTTAGACCTGGTTTAGACCTGGTTTAGACCTGGTTTAGTCCTGGTTTAGTCCTGGTTTAGTCCTGTTTAGACCTGGTTTAGACCTGGTTTAGACCTGGTTTAGACCTGGTTTAGACCTGGTTTAGTCCTACTGTGTGGAAGGAAGTGTTATAGAACTATACCATAAATAATCCAGGACAAAACCAAATGATCAGCACTAAACCAGGTCTAGACCAGGTCTAAACTGGTCTTACGCTGATGCCCGCGCTGGTGAAGGCCTGGTTGATCCCCTGCAGATAATCCGGGAGCAGGTCCAAGAGGCAGGTCGCGAAGAAAACTCCTCCAGCAAAACAACTGATGAGACTCAGGAGCCGCCGCCGCAGGTCTGCAACAAAAACCAGACTGATCCAGGTCTAAACCAGGTCTAGACCAGGTCTAAACCAGGTCTAAACCAAGCCTAGACCAAGCCTAGACCAGGACTAAACCAGGACTATACCAGGACTAAACCAGGACTAAACCAGGTCTGATCCAGGTCTGATCCAGGTCTGATCCAGGTCTAAACCAGGTCTAGACCAGGTCTAAACCAGGACTAGACCAGGTCTAGACCAGGTCTAAACCAGGACTAGACCAGGACTAGACCAGGACTAGACCAGGTCTAAACCAGGTCTGATCCAGGACTAAACCAGGTCTAAACCATGACTAAACCAGGTCTAAGCAGGTCTAAACAGGTCTAAAGCAGGTCTAAGCAGGTCTAAACCAGGTCTAGACCAGGACTAGACCAGGTCTAAGCAGGTCTAAAGCAGGTCTAAGCAGGTCTAAAGCAGGTCTAAGCAGGTCTAAAGCAGGTCTAAACCAGGACTATACCAGGTCTAAGCAGGTCTAAACCAGGTCTAAGCAGGTCTAAACCAGGTCTAAACCAAGCCTAGACCAAGCCTAGACCAGGACTAAACCAGGACTATACCAGGACTAAACCAGGACTAAACCAGGTCTAAACCAGGTCTGATCCAGGTCTGATCCAGGTCTAAACCAGGACTAAACAGGACTAAACCAGGACTAAACAGGACTAAACCAGGCCTAAACCAGGTCTAAACCAGGTCTAAACCAGGTCTAAGCAGGTCTAAACCAGGACTAGACCAGGTCTAAACCAGGTCTAAACCAGGTCTAAGCAGGTCTAAGCAGGTCTAAACCAGGTCTAAGCAGGTCTAAACCAGGTCTAAGCAGGTCTAAACCAGGTCTAAGCAGGTCTAAGCAGGTCTAAGCAGGTCTAAGCAGGTCTAAACCAGGTCTAAGCAGGTCTAAACCAGGTCTAAGCAGGTCTAAACCAGGTCTAAGCAGGTCTAAACCAGGTCTAAGCAGGTCTAAACCAGGTCTAAGCAGGTCTAAACCAGGTCTAAACCAGGTCTAAACCAGGTCTAAGCAGGTCTAAACCAGGTCTAAGCAGGTCTAAACCAGGTCTAAACCAGGTCTAAACCAGGTCTAAGCAGGTCTAAGCAGGTGTTCTGACCTGGGTTGCTGGTGCAGCGAACGAGAAACAGAGGAGCGATGCCGAAGAGCAGAGTCACCGACAGCAGTAAGGCCAGAGCTCCCAGTTTGAGCTCCAGAGCTGAGCCCAGTTTGAGCGGAGACATGTCCCTCGAGGAGGACATCTTTAACCCAGCGTTCAGAAGAAGAGACGTTAGACAGCAGCCATCGACCCTGTCAGACCAGAAGTGTCAAATGTCACGAGCGGGCAAAGGAAATCGGCTCAAAGGTTGTCCTATAACTGGGAGGTTGGTGGTTCGATTCTCACTTTCACAAGTTCATACTGTCTTTGTGAACTCCACCCTCCTTCCTCCATCTGTGAGCTGTGTGACTGTGTTCAGGTTAGAGCCTCCGTCAGGAGCAAGGTGGATCTGAACAGGTCTTAGATGGATCTGAACAGGTCTTAGATGGATCTGAACAAGTCTTAGATGGATCTGAACAAGTCTTAGATGGATCTGAACAAGTCTTAGATGGATTTGAACAAGTCTTAGATGGATCTGAACAAGTCTTAGATGGATCTGAACAAGTCTTAGATGGATCTGAACAAGTCTTAGATGGATCTGAACAAGTCTTTGATGGATCTGAATAAGTCTTTGATGGATCTGAACAAGTCTTAGATGGATTTGAACAAGTCTTTGATGGATTTGAACAAGTCTTTGATGGATTTGAACAAGTCTTTGATGGATTTGAACAGGTCTTTGATGGATTTGAACAGGTCTTTGATGGATGGATTTGAACAGGTCTTTGATGGATGGATTTGAACAGGTCTTTGATGGATGGATTTGAACAGGTCTTTGATGGATTTGAACAAGTCTTTGATGGATTTGAACAAGTCTTTGATGGATTTGAACAGGTCTTTGATGGATGGATTTGAACAGGTCTTTGATGGATGGATTTGAACAGGTCTTTGATGGATGGATTTGAACAGGTCTTTGATGGATTTGAACAGGTCTTTGATGGATTTGAACAAGTCTTAGATGGATTTGAACATGTTTTAGTTGGATTTGAACAGTTTTAAATAGATCTGAGCAGGTTTTAGAATTAAACCAAGTTTTTAAACTTGACCTCTGACCCCTTGACCCCCTGACAGGTTAATTACAGTTAGAGCCGTGTGTAACTTGGCCCCCTTTAGCAGCGCCTCTGTCTGAACCCGCTCCGAGCCCAAGAACAGTTTATTACAATGTTATTACGAGTTTGTTTAGGAACAGGTTGTATCCTCCAACATTTAACCTTGAGACAAAAGCAAACACTACAAAACTGGATCAGGTTTTGTGCTTTTACAGCAAACATAAGTTTAATATCATGTTCCTAACACGGTTATTACAGCTGTAATTACCGACATTAATAACGTCTGTATAAGGTTTTGACAGGAACAAAACAGCACAAAAGGCTCGTCTGGAGAAAAATGGACGAACAAACAAACGCTAAACGCGGGGGAAGAAAAACTTTGGTGAGACTCACCTGGTTCTAACTTCTGCTTTTTTCCCCCGTTCAGACTTAAATCTGAGTAAAACCTGAGCAGAGTCCAGAGAAGTGGGAGAATGTCGGTAAAACCGGACAAAAATCCTCGGTGTGAGTTTGTTCGTGAACCAAAGTCACTTTTTACCTCGGGAAGTGTGAGTCAGTTTCCATCAGCTGATCCCGGTCTGACTGCGCTGCGTCAAACACGAGACATTTACAACCACCCGGAACTTCCGCTTTTCAAAACAAAAGTTACAAAATATAATAATTATAATAAATATTAGATTAGTAAATATAGTAATATTATAAAACAGGTTTAAGTTGGATTTGAACAGGTTTTAGATGGATTTGAACAGGTTTAAGTTGGATCTGAACAGGTTTAAGTTGGATTTAAACAGGTTTAAATTGGATTTGAACAGGATTTAGTTGGATATGAACTACTTTAAGTTGGATTTAAACATGTTTAGTTGGATTTGAACAGGTTGTACTTGGATTTGAACGGGTTGTACTTGGATTTGAACGGGTTGTACTTGGATTTGAACAGGATTTAGTTGGATTTGAACAGGTTTGAGTTGGATTTGAACAGGTTTGAGTTGGATTTGAACAGGATTTAGAGGGATTTGAACAGGTTTGAGTTGGATTTGAACAGGTTTGAGTTGGATTTGAACAGGTTTGAGATGGATTTGAACAGGTTTGAGTTGGATTTGAACAGGATTGAGATGGATTTGAACAGGATTGAGATGGATTTGAACAGGTTTGAGTTGGATTTGAACAGGTTTGAGTTGGATTTGAACATGTTCGAGTTGGATTTGAACAGGTTTGAGTTGGATTTGAACAGGTTTGAGTTGGATTTGAACAGGTTTGAGTTGGATTTGAACAGGTATGAGTTGGATTTGAACAGGTTTAAATTGGGTTCGAACAGGTTTGAGTTGGATTTGAACAGGTTTAAGATGGATTTGAACAGGTTTTACTTGGATTTGAACAGGTTTAAATTGGATTCGAACAGGATTTAGTTGGATCTGAACTACTTTAAGTTGGATTTAAACAGGTTGTATTTGGATTTGAACGGGTTGTACTTGGATTTGAACAGGTTTGCGATGGATTTGAACAGGATTTAGATGGGTTTGAACAGGTTTTACTTGGATTTGAACAGGTTTTAGTTGGATTTGAACAGGTTTGAGTTGGATTTGAACAGGATTTAGATGGATTCGAACAGGTTTGAGTTGGATTTGAACAGGTTTGAGTTGGATTTGAACAGGTTTAGATGGATTTGAACAGGTTTTACTTGGATTTGAACAGGTTTAAATTGGATTCGAACAGGATTTAGTTGGATCTGAACTACTTTAAGTTGGATTTAAACATGTTTGTTGGATTTGAACAGGTTGTATTTGGATTTGAACGGGTTGTACTTGGATTTTAACAGGTTTGCGATGGATTTGAACAGGTTTGAGTTGGATTCGAACAGGATTTAGTTGGATTTGAACAGGCTTGAGTTGGATTTGAACAGGATTGAGTTGGATTCGAACAGGATTTAGATGGGTTTGAACAGGTTTTACTTGGATTTGAACAGGATTTAGATGGGTTTGAACAGGTTTGAGTTGGTTTCGAACAGGATTTAGATGGGTTTGAACAGGTTTTACTTGGATTCGAACAGGATTTAGTTGGATTCGAACAGGTTTTAGTTGGATTTGAACAGCACCTTTTAAAACAGTAAATCCTCAGAGAAGCTGACGACTGAAGAAAAGGAGCGTCATGAGAGACTAAACCTTTTTAGACGACTTTAAAACATCTCAGAGCGACAGAAGCTGTGCAGAAGCCAGTCAGAAGGACTTTATAGAGTCTGAAGGGAGGATTTTATTTGGGATAAAGGTCAGAGTTCAGGACGTGCAGCACATGACCAAACCCTGGTGATATACGTGAAAGTGTCCATTATTACATCTGTTCGTTGTGACTTGATTTAAAGAGAGCAAAAGTGTGCAATAAGTAAAAGGACTGTAGTCGAGCTGTAGAGGAAAACTTATCCTATTTATTCAAATTATTGACTAATTTATTCTATTATTTAAACCTGATGTGTTACAAGATTATTTATAATAATAGTCTGTTTTATAATTGAGTCTTACTTAGTGCATATGTTTCTTTTCACAGGCGGAAAAAATGTCTTCAGACTTTTCCCAAGTTATGAGAGTTTCTGTGCCTAGTAACGGTTGCTAGGGTGGGCGGGGTTTAGCTCAAGCCCGCCCCTTAGCCGTTAGCCATAGCCCCGGTTCTCCAGCAGGGGGCGGTATGTCGCTCTAACCCCGTCCGCAGCCGTAGCAGAAGAAGACGGAACAGGAAACGGAGCTGTCAGAGTTTGTTATTGACGTGAACAACTGGAAAACACGTCCTTTCGTGGATTTTCGGCGCTGTTAGCTCCAGTGTGATGTCGGAGCGGAGCCGGTGAACGACCCCTGCCTCAGACACACGGCCCCCGCAGCGGTGTGTCCCACCCCCGGAGAGAATCCTGCAGATCCGGCTGCACCAGGATCAGGCCTCGGTTCAAACACACCTGAACAAACAACTGCTCAACGGTGGCAAACTCATTTAGATTCACTTTAACTGCTTTACGGAGGGTTTACAGGAAGACTATTGGTAAGTATTTATTTGTATAGCACCTTTCCCAGACAGCTATAGTATTATTATATTACAACAACTATCAGTCAAGTTAATAATATTTTTAATAAAGATATTAAAATGACTGTATTTTGACTTTTATACAATCAGTATGGGCCATTTATCAGCAACACATTGTGTTTACAGTTTTAAAATCCAGGTCCAGGTCCAGACTTAGTCCGGACTCACGGAGGTCAGTGTCACCAAGACTTTTAGGGACCAAGACCTTTACAAACTCAAGTACTGTGCTTTAACGGTCACCGGTTACAACCAGGTACCGACTCTGTGCTGTTCCAGGAGATGGACGCAGAGAGCGGCGTGCTGTTCCTCAGCTCAGACTCTGAGGCTGGAGTCCAGACGGTGACAGAAGGATGGCCTCTGAGCGCTCCTTTCTCCTGCTCCGAACTCATCATCACCGCCTCAGAGCAGCCCCTGCAGGAGTGGGCAGTAGACCCCGACTCGGTGAGACATATACACCACACTCTTACTTTGTGAATTAAAACCACTCTATTCTGTCTCGACGAAAACAGGAGCAGGACTAACATTAAAAAGAGCGAGGGCCTAAAAAGTATGAAACTGCTGCAGCCTCTGTATTTACAGTTTATGAACCTTAGACACTTCTTGTATCTTCTTCTTTTGCTCAGACGCTGAACGAAAGTGAGACGGACGAGGTTCTTCACGGCGTTGATCCAAACGAGGTGTTCCCCAGCGGGACGTTACCCGACACTGCATCTGAGAGCGACAGCGGCATCTCGGACGAAACGCCTGCTTCTGAGAGTCCCGCAGTCCAGAGCCAGGACCAGGACCAGAGCCAGGACCAGAGCCAGACCGCCGTGTACCAGATGGTGTACGACATCAGCGACACCGACAGCACTCGACACAACGGAGACATCATCTCCATAGAACTCGGTGAGGGTTATTCTCTGAATCAGAACCTGTTTTTCCCGCTTGTCTCACTCAGATAATGCTGAACAAGTCGAAACAACAGTTTAAATGAACACAAACAGAAGCACTTTTCCAGGACGTCCCAGGGTTCTTTCCTGTTCCGACATGGTTTCACTGAGCACACACTATTAGGACAGAGAGCCGGGTCCTTCTCAGTCAGTTCAAACTGCACAGAGTAGTAAGTGTGCGTCTGTTTTGTGCAGTTCCCACAGTCAGTGTTCTTGTAACAGTTTCATGTGAAAAGAGCCAGAATCATGTCCCAGTTTACATCTGTTCTGGGAGTTTATTGTGAAGGCTGTGTGAACAAATGCAGGAGTGTTTGCAGAAAGGGCACGTATTGTCCCTCTCTTCATCAAACCTGTCCCGACTGATCTCTAGGGGCACAGTGTTATTTGCTCCGACTTTTGTTCTATTTCTGTAAAGCACCTTGAGTTACTTTTGTGCAAAACGTGCTCTATACATAATTCAGCTCAGCCTCCGAAGTTAATGTTAATTTCCTTTCTTTTCTTTTCTGATTCTTGAATAGAATAAAAATGTGTAAAAAATCCACTCCTGAGGACCATGTGTAAACTGGACTTTAGACTCTGTGACACTCTCTGTACAGCATTAGTCACTGGACAGAAGCATGTTTTCGAGCCTCCTGGCACTGTTCCCTCTGACGCGACCCAGATGCAAGGCTCAACAGAAAGAACACCTCCTGATTCTGCAGAAGAACCTCACGTTTCGATGACACCAGGTTAACTCCTTGTTTCTTCCAGACGACTGGTCCCAGGTCTTGTTCCCTCAGTCCTGCGTCGTTAACGAGCTGCCGCTGCTTTCTCGTCTGGATGGAAGTGTAACCGCTGCACAATCCCAAAACCAGGACCCACACGTGGTGAGAAAGTTGTCCTGCTGCTGTGTTCACTTATCTTATTATTACGGTCTGTTTTAGCACGTTTGTGATTGAGATGATCAACTTTCACAAATATTTCCCTCGATATTTCCTCCAACTCGACCCAAACCCGAGAAATACAGGTGTAAATGATTCTAAAGCGGGTCTATGGAGACAGAGAAGGCTCAAACTAAAGGGGATCCAGCCTAAAAAGATTTATTCCTGCGATATGTTGAATTATAAAACAAAACTACATTTCATTTCCGTTCAATAGATGAGATTGATTTGAATAGATTTGGAAATATTTGACCGTAAATGATAAAAGTCAAACTCAAAAGTCACAAAAAAAAAAACCTCCTTCGAATTATCTCATTAATAAAATGTCTGAAATATGTGTATTTTTTATTTATTGAAGTACTTGGAAATAATCTTTAACGTTTTGTAATTATCCTTCTGAATAAATGAAATGTAAGAATCACTGTGGCTTCATTAATAATCATGAAACTGACCACTTTCCAGCTCTGCCCCGAGCTGCAGCTGACGGAGGAGGAGCAGAAGCTGTTGAATCAGGAGGGAGTGTCTCTGCCCAGTAACCTGCCGCTCACTAAGGTCAGGACTGTGACTCCTGCTGTTTTAAATCAGACTCAGGTGTGTTTTCATCAGGAGGGAGTGTCTCTGCCCAGTTACCTGCCGCTCACTAAGGTCAGGACTGTGAATCCTGCTGTTTTAAATCAGACTCAGGTGTGTTTTCATCAGGAGGGAGTGTCTCTGCCCAGTTACCTGCCGCTCACTAAGGTCAGGACTGTGAATCCTGCTGTTTTAAATCAGACTCAGGTGTGTTTTCATCAGGAGGGAGTGTCTCTGCCCAGTTACCTGCCGCTCACTAAGGTCAGGACTGTGAATCCTGCTGTTTTAAATCAGACTCAGGTGTGTTTTCATCAGGAGGAGTGTCTCTGCCCAGTAACCTGCCGCTCACTAAGGTCAGGACTGTGAATCCTGCTGTTTTAAATCAGACTCAGGTGTGTTTTCATCAGGAGGGAGTGTCTCTGCCCAGTAACCTGCCGCTCACTAAGGTCAGGACTGTGAATCCTGCTGTTTTAAATCAGACTCAGGTGTGTTTTCATCAGGAGGGAGTGTCTCTGCCCAGTAACCTGCCGCTCACTAAGGTCAGGACTGTGAATCCTGCTGTTTTAAATCAGACTCAGGTGTGTTTTCATCAGGAGGAGTGTCTCTGCCCAGTTACCTGCCGCTCACTAAGGTCAGGACTGTGAATCCTGCTGTTTTAAATCAGACTCAGGTGTGTTTTCATCAGGAGGGAGTGTCTCTGCCCAGTTACCTGCCGCTCACTAAGGTCAGGACTGTGAATCCTGCTGTTTTAAATCAGACTCAGGTGTGTTTTCATCAGGAGGGAGTGTCTCTGCCCAGTTACCTGCCGCTCACTAAGGTCAGGACTGTGAATCCTGCTGTTTTAAATCAGACTCAGGTGTGTTTTCATCAGGAGGGAGTGTCTCTGCCCAGTAACCTCTCAGGTGTGTGTTTTCATTGTGCATCAGGTCATACAGTGGCACAATGAGGCTGAAAGTATGTTTTTTCTTTCAAGTGAAGAACTATCACAGGTTTATTTGATGTTGAAACGGATCTGGTGTGATTCATTGTAATAGTTAAAAACCAAACTTTAGGCAGGGCATTTTTGCACCTGTTACACTTTAAACAACCACCTAATATGTATTTAAACACTTTTGTAGGTTTTATAGTTTTATTTCATATTTTACAGCTCTTCTGGAACATTTTCAACTTTTATAATGGGTTGCTATGGTTGCTAGGGACCGTGCGTTTGAGTGACACTATAAGACTATAGCCCGTCTTATATTCTATAAAGTTAAATAAATACAAAAAGTCTATTCAGCTTTTTTTTTCACTGATGCCAAGTCAAGCAGCACAGAGCTCAAGAGCCTGAAGTAAAGACACAAAACCCTATAAAACCTTAAGGTGTTTTTCCTTTTTATATTGTGGAATATTAGGAGGAACCGGAGGAAGTAAACTAAAACCCCGGATGTCTCAGAAGGACAGAACATGCTCTAAAGACTATAATAAATTATGTAAAAAAAATGTAATCTGTTTTATTGTCAGGCAGAAGAACGGATCCTGAAGAAAGTTCGTAGGAAAATACGTAACAAACAGTCGGCTCAGGACAGTCGCCGGAGGAAGAAGGAGTACATTGACACTCTGGAGAACAGGTAACACTCTGACAAGCACTGTTAGATTATTGGTAGGTGTCATTCCAAAAAGTTTTATTTAAAGACTGCTTTCATGAGTGACAAATATTTTTATGTATTTTTTTAATTGTCTATCATTAAATTAAGCAAGTGATGGTTAATGTGACGTTATCTCTGTTTATGTCAAAATGTATTAGTGTTAGTATATGTTGTTATTGTTATGTTAGAGTAGTATATGTTAGTATTTTGAATTTGTGATTTTTGTGATTTTTTTTTTTTTTTTTTTTATATATATTTTTTTGTTTATAACATTAACAAAAATGTGTCAGAAGATAAAAAGTAAGAAAAGACACAAAAAAGTGTGACATTTAGGTTGGAAGTGGTTCAAATATAGGTTACATTTTTTAAAGCCTTTTTATAATTTCTTTATCTGTTTGTTGGTCGTGTAAAAATTGTAAAAGTAATCTGTGTTTGTGTGTGTCTGAATGTTGACAGAGCGGCGGCGTGTTCGGCACAAAACAAGGAGCTGCAGAGAACCGTGGAGCAGCTGGAGAAGCACAACATGTACCGACACTTTTATTATTCATTTAACATTGATTCTTTAAGATACCACCGATAAATCACGTTTAGATCAGGAACATCATTAGGATGAGAATAAAGACAGGAATCAAACCCCTCTATGTATTATTTTATATGATGTTTGGTAATTATACATTGATTTTATTTTTAGGATTTTTATATCTCATGTTTGCCATTCATCATCTTAAACTTTTGTAAAATTTACATTTTTTTTTTTTTACCCCTTTCTTCTGTCTCTTTTCCTATTTATTTTTATTATTTAACTTCAG
The DNA here is from genome assembly GCA_024349245.1 of Neodontobutis hainanensis. Lineage (NCBI taxonomy): Eukaryota > Metazoa > Chordata > Actinopteri > Gobiiformes > Odontobutidae > Neodontobutis > Neodontobutis hainanensis. The sequence goes on from JALDNG010000251.1 coordinate 69,297, forward strand.
CAAAATTTTGGGAATTTCCACTCTTTATGTATTTAACAACTTTTTTGTACCTTTACAGTTTTTTTTAATTTTTTGGGGGACATTTAAACTTTATAATGAGTTGCTATGGTTGCTAGGGACACAGTGGCACACTGTGTTGCATCCTTCTTGTAAACTTTAATGAGTCTTTTTCACACCCACTAATTTAGTCACCTACACATATTATACATTAAAACTTAGATATTTTTGTCCTGTTTTGGAAAATGTAACCCTCAAGGTTTTATCATTTATAGAATTTCAATTATCCGCTCCTAAATTGTTGGACATTTCACCCAAAATTCCCTTAGATTATTGTTTTAAAGTCATTCTAACTTTTTTTTCTCAAACACAGAACTCAGAATTGTTGATTAAAATCAGACAAAAACTACAAGAGCTTTATATAAGACTAAACAAGGTCTAAACTAGGATCAAACCGAGACGTAAAGCTAAAAATAGTGCTAATAATTCCATTAATTTTTGTATGTTATGTATAAAGTGTGATGTGTTTGTTCTGTGCAGGTCTCTTTTGGCTCAACTGCGACAGCTCCAGTCTCTGATCAAACGAACGGTGTCTAAAGGAGCTCAGACCAGCACCTGTTTACTGGTAACACAAAGATATAGGACTGTCCCACAGACCCACATTAGGCCTAATTTAACTTTCTATAACTAATATTCTGTGTGTATTTATTCCACAGATTATAATTGTCTCTCTGGGTTTGATCATTTTGCCGAGTTTCAGTCCGTTCATCCGTATCTCATCTCCAGGAGACGACTACAGACCCACAGGAGGTGCTTTCAACCATCTATTTACTTTTAATCATGGATATATTAGAAATAATAGATGACCTTTTACTTTTTTTCTACAACAAAAATTACCTCAAGTTTCCTCTTTGGGTTTATTTACATACCTAATGACAATAAACTTTCCTTTCTTGTTTTCCAGTTATTTCCAGAAACATCCTGACAGACTCCGCCTCCTTGCAGCCTCCTGTCAATGAAGAGGCGGGGCTTAATCTCCAGCCCGAGTCCAAGCACTCTGACGTCACTCGATCAGCAGCTGAGGACGCCTCGGTCATCAACCAGAGTACACCTGCAGAACTCAGCCCTGAAACCCCAGTCTTACAGGGGAACCAATCAGAACACAGCTCCGGCCCTGTCGCCGGGCAGAACAAAGAGCTCGATCTGAGGGGAAAGAGCAGGAATAAAAAACAGGATTTGTCCAAACCTGCTCACGCTGATGAGATGTAGAGACCACCTGCTCTCTACTCTCCCTGATGGACATTCATGGTACTGCAGCTGAAAATATCCAATGTAAAAGAGACAGGACCCTGAAAACTAACTATTAATGAATAGATTATCTGTTAGAAATAACGGCTTCTCAAACAGTGGGTCAGGGCCCAAAGGTGAGTCAAGGTATATTTTATTTAAGTCAACAAACAAATTTAATTTCAAATAAACAGAAAATGTATAGCTATGGTTTTGATAAGATGCGTGTTATAAAAATCACCAAAATAATAGTAATTATTTAAAAGAAAATTAAAAAAGCAAAGTAACCCAAACACAAAATAAAACACGAGTAGTCTATGGTGAATAAAAAAAACATCAAAGGCTGTAGTGAGTTTTTTATATGAGCTGTAAAATAAGACAGACATAACTAAGGCCATTCATTTTGTGCTTTTGTAAAATATTCAAAGACATGTCATTAATTAGTGCCTTTTCGATAATGGAAGAGGAAATATCTGCCTCAGATATTTGACGGTAAGTTTGAAGCCTGTCATTTTGAAATATTTATGTAACTTTATGTCAGATAGACTTTGTTGGAGGGATTTTTCTCGTTAATTCTTTCTGTGATTTACGGTGGATCTTTGTGTTCTCAAAAGGAAATGAGGAATCAGCTTTAACTCAAACACTCTCTGAGGCTCAGAGTCGCTTATTCCTCTGTTTATTATTTTAAACAGACTTGTTCTTTCACATTTACTTCATTAAAAGTGAACCTTTAAAGGAAACGTGACTGTTTTTCATCCTGAGAATTCAAAAGGCTAAAGATGAAAAAGTAAGGTTTAAAGTTTACTGATAATCTTAAATCTTTGAGAGCTGGGTAATAAAGGTCTCTTTTCTACACTGTAACTATATTACAATTTATTAAATATAAAGTAGAATTATTCTGAGAAATGAGGTCAGTTTAATCTGGAATATGGTTGAATTTATCACAAAAAAATCTGTCTGTTTTAAACTGAAAGTCCTCTGTTACGTTGTGATGTCATCAGGTCTGTGCGTTTTTCAGCTAAAATTGTCAATTCCTCTGTGAATAAAGCAGAAAATGGGTTTGATATGGATTTGTTTTATAATGTGGATGAATAATAGCTTTATGTAGTTGTTTTAAAAAAAAAAGTCCAACATTTCTTCTTTTTTTCTTGAAATATGAAGTTTTTCACAAAAACAAGACAAGCTTTGTTTGTGGAAGACAACACATTACTATTACATAACCACCTCATTGTGTTACTTAGTGATGTCACTATGTCACAGTGCCTTATTGGATGAAGATTAAACTACAATTTTAAGTGTAAATGTTGGACAAATGAAATCCTTTAACGTTATGATGTCCTCAGGCCAAAAAGAATTTTAAACCATGGACCCAGCCCCGCTGTAAACACGCCCGTAGTTAACGGGACAGTATTTTTATGGACAGGATGGGGCCACGTGGTTCCCAGTCAGAAAGGGGCCTTAAACACTATCGGAAGGTTTATATTTTTAAGAAACTTGCTAAAAAGGGTTAAAGTTAGTATACTAGTACAGTAGTTAGTATAATATATTTTTAAAAGTAGAATACGGGAGTGAAAACGAGTCCGAACAGAGAACAGAGCAGGACCAGAGTCGGCAGCGTGGAGCTCAGGGCTGGGGCCGAGTTCGGGGGTGTCGCAGGTGGAGCGTTACAGTTGGAGGAGTTGCAGCAGGTGGTGTTGTGTTGGGTGGTGACGCCCAAAAAGAGGCCACCCAAAGCCATCTGGTTACACAGATTCTTGGACAAGCAGCCGGAAACGATACTTTGGTTTTGAACTGAAACAGAAAAGGTTAAAATGATTCAAAGGGATTCAGGTCCAGGGTTTTATTTGTGGGTCCTGACCTTTGCCCCTGAAGCAGCGGGTCTCCAGTGCGTTACAGGTCACGTTTAAAGTGCAGCTGTCTGTCCCAGTGCAGCATTTCAGAGAGCCAGCAGGGGGCGCCGGGACTGAAACAGAACAGCTGTGAGCTGCTGAGTTTTTAGAGGAGCTGGTGTTGATGTAAAGTGTTACTCACTCGGTGTGTTTGCAGTGTTACAATTGTCAGAGTCGCAGCAGAAGACACTCCCCAGAACAGACGCAGAGCCTGTGTTGAAGGAAAAGTTCCCATTGAACGGACACACCCTGGACGGAGCACAGCCTCTGATGATCTTGTCTGAGTTGGAAAAACCAGAGACTGAAAAACAAAAACAGGAACTGAATTAACACTCTTACAAAAGTCTGGTTATTGATGTTTGCTGTTTGTTCTGGACAAACCGTGACTGACACAGAGGTCCCAGAACAGACCCCCCAGAGACTCACGGAAGATTGTCCCAGAACAGACCCCCCAGAGACTCACGGAAGACTGTCCCAGAGACTCACGGAAGACTGTCCCAAAACAGACCCCCCCAGAGACTCACGGAAGACTGTCCCAGAGACTCACGGAAGACTGTCCCAGAACAGACCCCCCAGAGACTCACGGAAGACTGTCCCAGAGACTCACGGAAGACTGTCCCAAAACAGACCCCCAGAGACTCACGGAAGACTGTCCCAGAACAGACCCCCAGAGACTCACGGAAGACTGTCCCAGAACAGACCCCCAGAGACTCACGGAAGACTGTCCCAGAACAGACCCCCATAGTCTCTCTCTCTCTCTCTCTCTCTCTCTCTCACACACACACACACTCTCACACAGATACACACTCACACACACTCTCTCTCTCTCTCTCTCTCTCTCTCACACACTCACACACACACACACTCTCACACAGATACACACTCTCACACACACTCTCTCTCTCTCTCTCTCTCACACACACACACAGATACACTCTCACACACACACACACTCACACACACACACACTCTCACACAGATACACACTCACACACACACTCTCTCTCTCTCTCTCTCACACACACACACACACACACACACACACACACACACGCACACAGGCACACACACACACACACCCTGTTGTTATTGAGGCCCACGCCTTTAATTGTCACCAAACTTCAGAGCAGCAGCACAATACATGACACCAGTTATCACAAAGAATAATGATAATAATAATATTCAAGAAGCCCACAGCCTCAGCTCATGTTTGCAGATGTAGACTGTGATTGTAAAACCTGTTCAGATCCAATTCCATCTAAAGAAGCCAGTTTTTTACCTGAGATGTTGGCAGAGAAGCACAATGTTTCTCCACTCGCACAGATCATTTGAGGAGGAGACGAAGAACATGCGGCGTCTGTGCAGGTCAAACACTTCAGTCCGGCCGCTGGAAAGAGACAAAGACCGGGTTAAACCAGGTCTAAACCAGGACTAAACTGGAGCAGAACCTGGATTAAATTTACCTGAGCTGATGCAGAGAAACAGAGCGAGAAAAACCAACTGTTTCATGGGTGTCGTCCTTAATGCGTCTCACCTGAGTCCTGTACCTGTCTGAAAACTGAATCTCTCCTGAGTCTCTCCTGAGTCTCACCTGAGTCTCACCTGAGTGTCACCTGAGATCTGAGGGATGCTTTAAACCTGACTCTGGGTGTGACTTTTTCAAACCAGTTTTATGTCATTTTAATATTTAATGCTCTATGCTTTTACCACAGACTTTTAGGTTTTAAAAATTGAAATAAAACCAGTTCAAATCCTGCTTAAACCTGTTCCACCTAACACTTAAAGCTGAGGAGGGTATCCAGGCTGATAGAGAAAATCGATATCGCTCTGATTCTTGTTTTTATTATCCTTCGCGTTTTTTAGTCTGTAAAAGGATCACAGTTCTGACCATCTGAACATTAACATTAGCTCAGGTTCATGGTCACCTGGCTGTGGGAGGAGCCTGGGCTCGTGCTGAAGGTTGACAGATAGTCGGGCTCAGCTCTAACAAAGGTTAGAACTAAACTGATTCTCTTCTACACCTGGGTGAAGAAAGGGGCGGAGCTGGGCCTGAGCATCACCTGGAGGTGGAGGAGGAAGCGGCTCGGTCTGAAGCCGCTCCTGGAGTTAGACCTGACTCTGGAGGAAGTCCTAGAGCCTGGGACACGACCGATAACCTGACACTGACAAACCTGTGTCAAACACCCTGTATCCACCGACTGACCAATCACAACAGTTTATCTAAAATATATGTTATGTGTGTGTTTATCCCTCATCAACAGGAACCAGAATTATATTAACAGAAACAACAGACAGTTCTGAACCAGTCCATTTTGTAGAAAATAATATATTGAAATCTTGTTTATTTTATCCTCTTCATTTGCATAATACTTTCTCACATACATTTGATTTTTGTATCAATGTAATTATAATTTCTGACATAAAAAAGTGACCACTGAGGCTCACACTGTGATTATGCAACGAGAAAACGCCTCTGAGAAAAACTGCAGTAGCAGCCATTTAACCCCCAGAGGGCAGTAGAGACTTCCTAACAAGAGTGGGCTGTGAATAGTGTGCACTAATAAAATCAATGTCAATGATCAGAATCAGTTTTTATTGATCAGACAATGGACCAGAGTCCTGTTTATGTGTCAGAGACTCAGGAAACACACGCACGAGGATTTTCACAATTAAACACACACAACAGACATGTTTTATATGGATTACTTTTAACTGAAACCTGTTAAAATCACCATGAAACCTGTTTAAATCCAACTTAAACCTATTCAAATCCATATAAAACATGTTTAAATCCAACTTAAACATATTCAAATCCATATAAAACCTGTTTAAATCCAACTTAAACCTATTCAAATCCATATAAAACCTGTTCAGATCCAACCTAAACCTGTTCAAATCAAATCCATATAAACCCTGTTTAAATCCAACTTAAACCTATTCAAATCCATATAAAACTTGTTCAGATCCAACCTAAACCTGTTCAAATCAAATCCATATAAAACCTGTTTAAATCCAACTTAAACATATTCAAATCCATATAAAACTGGTTCAAATCCAACTGAAACCTGTTCAAATACAAACCAAGCTGCTGTAAAAATAAAATAAAACAAAGTAAACCTGTCAAAATAAACTCTCTTCATTCCTGTCTTTTACTGGGGCGACGTGACCGGAAGTGACGCGTGCCGCAGCCGTGCGCTTGACAGACAGCTGCTGCCTCTGCCTCGGAGCAGAGCACCAAACATGGACGTCACATGTGAGAGAATGACCTAAACATGGTCCTCCCCGCTCGCCGTGGGACAAACCAGCACCGGCAACAAGGTACGGACTCGTCACCGTCCCGTTGACCCCGTTAACGGCCCCGCACACCGCCGCCGGGAGCCGTTAAAAGACTTTAGCTTGTAGCCTTGATGCTAACTGAACACAAACGGCTGCTGCGATGCGTCTATTATCGGACCCGCCTCCTAAACAGCGCTCCTTTCGATTTCTCTTCAAATATTGCAAATTTTCATCCGCGTCAACTATATTCTCCTTTAAACTTTATAAAACCGTAAAATAGAAAAAAAATCTGTTTTTAGTTGTTTAATTTCTCTCATTATTAACCCATTATGTGAAGTAACGACGCTACAAATACAGTAAAAATGATTCTTACCGGTGCACTTTAATGAATTCAGTCGTGTTATTATATTACACGTAGATGAGTTTTTCAGGAAAATGGATAAATGTGGAATTCATCGAATAGAATGGGTCTGATGCTTGCGTCCGATATTGGAACTGCCCCGCTGTCACATTACGTAGCGTGGCGGCAGCGGCATCGTCAATGAAAACGTTGAACCAATGCGTTTTTTGTGCACGTATTCGCGGGGTTTCTGTGCTGTTTTCAGCGCTGTTCGTGTCGCGGTGATGGGCTGAAGGTTTGGTTTGGGGAGCGGAGAGGGAAAAAAAGAGATAAGTCCCTGTCCGATAATGGACACAGTGAGACCGGGTGTCGTGTTTAAATGACCACAGCAGCGGCCTGTTGGGCTCGCGCGGAGGGAGGACGGTGTCACGCGAGGGCACGCGCGGAGGGAGGACGGTGTCACGCGAGCAGATGAACGACACAACAGGGACAGAGGGGACGACAGGGACAGAGGGGACGACAGGGACAGAGGGGACGACGGGGACAGAGGGGACGACAGGGACAGAGGGGATGACAGGGACATGTACTCTGAGGATAACTCTTTAAAACCAGTGCTCAAGGCCTCAACACAAATGCCCAACAGTGTGATTGATTACAAAAGCCTACTGTAGGAACTCTCCAGATGACTTTACTCAGACTGAATGTAGAGTGAACACTGGCTGCTCTGTTCTCCAAAAGCCCAGTGCAGGGGATGGTCCATGTTGTTCTGTCCAGAGTCTCCAAACTAACACCTACAGTTGAACCAGCTCCTCTGTTAGTTTCTCAAATACGACCTCTTTTTCTTTTCTACAAATACAATCGGACAGTTCTGCACAGCTGGTAACACTCAAGTTAAAATTTACATTAATAAAACCTCATCTATGTAAATAAAAAATCAAAACAGAACTTTAAAATCTGAAGTAAATGTTATTTAAAAAATAACTTAACTGGGCCGACGCCGGAGCTGTGGTGCGTTCACTGACAGTGCACCCTGCTGTAATATTAACACTGCCCTACATGACTGTAAACGAGAGATGAAAGTGGAACAGCGCCTCGTCTGAAGGAGCTCATTGTCTCAAACGCTGAAAGCATTAGCGCTGCAGGTCTGGCACGAATGGCTGACATTTATAACCCCTGCAATAGACGCTGGGGAAGACAAGAAACTAAACGAAATGTGTGAATGCTCCGATACACGACAGAGTCAGAAACCCAAACAACACTGATGCAGACCGGCTCCTCGACAGTCCTCCTCCTGCTTCATCCTCGCGCTGCGTTCACTGTTCTCATCTCGGGATGTCAAATCTCAACGAGGGTTAAATTACAACGAGGCCTTTGCATCTGCTCTGTCTGGCCCAGACTTTAGGACTTTTAGTTCAGACCAAACAGCTGCTCTTTGGTCTCGGTCCTGGACCAAACGGAACCAAAGTCCGGTTCATCTGTGAAAGAGAGTTTGAGACAGTTCAGACTTTAGACCAAATACAGGACGTCACGGCCGATTAAACTCATGAAGACGAGAGAACGGAGGGTTTTAAAACCCTCTCCTGCTGCAGAAGCCGAGCCTTTCCCAAAGAACTCTATATTAATAATAACATGATTATTGTATTTCTCCAGTTGAACTGTAAACCGCTCAGACACACACTCTGTAAACATCCTGAACAGGACAACACAGCCTCAGGGTGAAACCAAAAGTTACTGAACATATACTGTGTAATACCTTGGTGCAAACTTTCAGGGAGGAAATTATTTCATGAAAGTAATGCATAAACGTTTTTAGAATTCTTCCAAAGTGACCTCTTGACCGTACAGTCCACTCTATAGACTTGAGTGTTAATGAACTCTGACCTCGGGACAGCGTTAGTGTGTTTTTAAAATATCTTATTAATCACGACACATCTTTATCCAGAGCAAAGCCTGTTTTAGTGACTTTAAATTCATTATTGGGCCATTTGAGAAAGAAAATGAAGGGATGTGTGACCCTTTGGCCTTGAGTTTATCGTGTGCTGTGAGCTGTTCCTCGACCCGTGGTGTGTTCACTGCCTCCCGCTCGTTACATAAACCTGAGTGGAGACATGTTTTATTTCCCCGCAGCAGACTCACTCACGCCCAGGGCAAGTTTATCTGTGTGATATCATCAATATTTGGGAGTTATGCAACAGAAACACTGGGTAAATCTGTTTCCAATCAGTTCAGTGGGAGTGGAACTTCAGGAATGTGTCTGTCATTGGAATTCTCTCTGGGTCTTACACTGTAAAAACTAACACTGGGGACATGTGAGATATATACACTTAGTGGCACAATGAAAAAAAAAAGATTATGGTATTGTTTGCAAATCCATACAGTGTATTTTTTACTGTATCCAGTTTATCTTCCTGTTTAGTTTAACCTACTCTAAGTTCTACAGCTGTGGTTCATAAACCTTTGGAAGAAGGGATTTTTGTCTCCAAAAAAAGTCTAACTCAGTTATTTTAGAAATTACAGAAAAGTCACTGCTCATTTAATTCCAAAAATGCTTTTGGTTTTGATTTTACAAAGCACATTATTCTCTCCTGGGACGGAACATGGAAAGAAAAAAAGTTTATCTTTAGATCTCAGTTTTTTGCCAAAGAGTGCCTTTGAGAAAATTAAAAACAAACTGTTTCCTGTTTACCAACAAAACATTAAAAAAACGTCTAAAAAAGGAGATGCTGCTGCAGAGAGGACTTTAAAGACCAGGGGTCAGCCAGTCTGAGGAGTTTCTTTGTGAGCTTTGTCAGAAGAAACTCTCTGTTTCCACTGGACATGTGTCGATTAACACAGGAAATTATATATATATATATATATTTTATTCATTTAAATAGTGCTTTTCCACATTAGAAAAGAGGTGCATTGCCTCTCTTTGTCCCACATAAACTGGCTTCTCACATTTGGTTTGTTAAGATCTGGCTGTTTTTGAACTTGGGTCACATCTAAGTTTTATTACGTTTTATTTTGAAGTAATTAAAACATGTTTCTGTAATGTTAAAACAATTTACACTTAAATATGTTGAGGCCAGGAGCCTTAAAATGACCTAATTTCTGAAGGTTTTTGTCTGTGACCTGTTGCTCCCAGTTTCTCTCTCTACTCTGAAACTCTACGACGTTGCTTTTGTTTTGTTTTTCAAAAGGAAACTTGAGAAAGAAAAAAAAAACAGTCAATAGTGGATTTATAAAAATAAAAAATGAAATAGGACTGGTGATTATATATTGTGATATGTAGCTGTCATTATTGAGTCTGGAGTAAACGAAGAGCCCTGAGGCTGCTCTACCTTTGTTCTTTTTACAGAGACCCTACAAAAGCCTCAGAAGTAGGCTTTTTCATGCACTGTCCTACCTCTGCACTAAACCAAAGCATTCCTCTGGTGACCCTTCCTCGGGTGTAGACACACAACACCTGAGGGTGTTTGGACTCGGGGCTCGGGGTGTGTGTTTAGTGTGTCCTCTTGTGGTTAAACAGTTCCTCATTTAAACATGACGGAGCGGTTTTAACTGCGTCTGTTTACGCTGAGTCTCTGTGACCTCCGCTGACCGTGACACTGAACTAAATTTAGTCCAGTTCAGCTCCTCTTTCAGTTCTGGGTCTGCTTTAAATAACTCTGAGCAACCAGGTCTAAACCAGGTCTAAACCAGGTCTAAACCAGGTCCAAACCAGGCCTAAACCAGGCCTAAACCAGGTCTAAACCAGGTCTAAACCAGGTCCAAACCAGGTCTAAACCAGGACTAAACCAGGTGTAAACCAGGTCTAAACCAGGTCTAAACCAGGTCTAAACCAGGTCTAAACCAGGTCTAAACCAGGACTAAACCAGGTGTAAACCAGGTCTAAACCAGGTCTAAACCAGGTCTAAACCAGGTCTAAACCAGGTCTAAACCAGGACTAAACCAGGTCTAAACCAGGTCTGGTTTAGGCCTGGTTTAGACCAGGTTTAGACCCTGTGGAGTCGGAGCTGAATACAGATAACTCTGAGGCTGTCACTAGTCCCAGCTTCAGTCGAACACAGAAGGTCTTTGTGAGTCTTCCGTGAGTCTCATCAGCTCAGACTCACTAAGTCCTGGTTTAGACCCAGTTCAGTTCCAGTGCTCGTTAGAGACTCTTGTGAAAATAACGAGTTAGAGAGAGCTCACAGCAGTTATTGGTCAGATCCTGTCGTGGTTTCAGGCTGCAGCTGCAAACGCTGGCCTCGTTTCTACATTTAACCACAGCCCTTTCACAGTTCTTCGAGTCTGTCAGGTGCCTTCCCTTCTCAGAAACCTTTCTCTAAAGTCTATAACCGTTGTGGAAACAGATCATTGACGAGTCTATGACACCTTCAACTTTATTCCTGAACCCAAGTTTGTGTCCACACTATTACCTTTTTACCTTTTCTTTTGGTGAATAATCGTGAGAAGGATCTTTTGGGGATGTTGATGTTTCTTTGAAAAAGTTAAGGTAGTAGCTTTTAAATGGAGCAATAAATCTTCCACCGACGCATTGACTTGTTTACGCAGGTTTATCAGTATTTATTCCTTTAACACAAACTGATGTGTCTCCGTTTTCACTTTCAAGAACTATAATAGACAGATAATAGACCTGTCTTTTATAAATCATCTCCACCTCTGTTTTAACTCTCTGTAAATGGAACAGTTCCTCTTCCCTCGAAAGACTTCCCTGTTGTCCTTTTGTTCCTGTAACGTTCCTAACGACCAGGAGCTGTTGGAGAGCAACAGAGTCTTGTGGTTTGTTTGGTTCAGAAGTGACTAACGCTGAGGTGTGAGCAGCTGTCGTCTTTACGCTTTATAAATACGACTTTCTTTTGGTCAAATTAAACACTTCCCTTTAATGCCTCTCACTTCCTCAGATCACATCCCTCTGCTTTGTTTAAATCTGTTCTAATCCTGGCCTAGACCTGGTTTACTCCAAACGTCCCCAGTCTTCGGCCTGTGATTATTTTAAAACTGTTCTATAGAGACAGGGAGGACCAACACACGCCTTTACTGCCATGGAACATGTTTTTGAAAATGAACGAAGAAAAGCACCACAGCAGAAGAACTGTCCTGCAGCAGCAGAGTCTGAGCTCTTCACAGAAACCTCCAGAACAGAACCGGCACCGGAGGCTTCATTCTCTGCTGCTGACCTTAATCTTATTCATTTTGGGCTTCATACTTCCATCAAACGTCACACATTGGTTTTGCTTTTGACAGAACGAGTTCCCACAAAACATCATGTTTCTGTGCTGTTCGTCCCGTTACCTCAGCGCTTTTTCACGACCTGCCTCGTTATCACACGGTGCCACCAGGAAACAGGCCGGTGTCCTCTTCCTCTGTTTTATTTTTATCTTTCATTAACGGCTCATTTTCACCTTCGAGCTCTGTCGGAGCAAAGAGGAAGGAAGTGTGCACCACGCACACGTTCAGAGTTTCCTTCAGACGCACTTTTACAAAACCAGCTTTTCCAGTCAACAGTTTAGTTTTGTTTTCTCCGTCTGTGTAAAGCATTTCTGTGGATCGTGGAAAGCTCTGATGAGTGTTAGTGTCTTCATTGGACACATTGCTTCTGCAGCAAATACTTCACGTCAGGTCGGTTACTTTTAGAGGCATTTCTGTTTTCATGTCATAGTCTTAAAAAAATAAAAAACTCAAATCGGACAAAATATCTGTTTTATTGTTTGAGCTCATTGGTCAGAAACGATCACGTGGGAAGTGACAGAGGTAAAACAGAACGTGGTGTAATACTTCCAGATTATAAATCCACAGCAGTTCCCTACGTGTTAGGGCCGTCTGTCTGAAACACGGGTGTGGTTTTAGTCCAGAATCCTGAATAAGGGAAGGACGTTCATTTTCTTTACTGCTTTTTACTTCACAAAGTGCTTCAAAATGTAGACATCACCTGGTCTTACGGCTCGAGCCCGATGTTGGCTCAGCTCCGACAGGTCTGGGCCTGTTTGAGGTTTGAAGATGTAGAGGCTGTTTAACCGTTAGGAACAAACACAACACTGCCCTGATTGGATAAAACAGAGGTTGATAAAATACCATCTCCTCCAGGTTTCATTTAAAGAATCTGCTCTTTTACAAACGCTTCCAACAGGAGCCTCCAGATGGTCTGTGGAACAGTTCTGTCAGAGTCGAGTCTGAAGGGGATACAGTGTTTTTTACAGTTCTCTGTTTAGAGATTACTCAGACCAAACTTTAGGAAATGTGTGATAGTTCTTTGCCCTGGAGTCACCCTGAATCCAAACCAGTGCATTTCCTCAGCTTTTGGGGTAATTTACTGTTGGCAAATGTGTCCGACCCGAGCAGAGGCAGGGAGTGTCTGCTGCAGCAGCGTTTTTCAGATCATTTCATCACTTCACTTCCCTTTTTATGAACCATGAGCAACAGTGGAAACACACAGGTCTGAAAAAAGGGAATGTTTTAGTTTGAAACAAAGGAACAGAAACGTCACAGGCTGGACACGCCTCAAACAACAGAAGAAAGTGAGAAGAAGTCACGCATTAATAACAAATCAGACTCACTTACAGGTCCAGACTGAGACCAGGTCCAGACTGAGACCAGGTCCAGACTGAGACCAGGTCCAGACTGAGACCAGGTCCAGACTGAGACCAGGTCCAGACTCAGACCAGGTCCAGACTCAGACCAGATCCAGACTGAGACCAGGTCCAGACTTAGACCAGGTCCAGACTGAGACCAGGTCCAGACTGAGACCAGGTCCAGACTTAGACCAGGTCCAGACTGAGACCAGGTCCAGACTCAGACCAGGTCCAGACTCAGACCAGGTCCAGACTTAGACCAGGTCCAGACTCGGACCAGGTCCAGACTCGGACCAGGTCCAGACTGAGACCAGGTCCAGACTGAGACCAGGTCCAGACTCATGGAGGTCAGTGTTAGTCCAGACTGAGACCAGGTCCAGACTTAGACCAGGTCCAGACTGAGACCAGGTCCAGACTCAGACCAGGTCCAGACTTAGACCAGGTCCAGACTGAGACCAGGTCCAGACTGAGACCAGGTCCAGACTTAGACCAGGTCCAGACTGAGACCAGGTCCAGACTTAGACCAGGTCCAGACTGAGACCAGGTCCAGACTGAGACCAGGTCCAGACTCAGACCAGGTCCAGACTGAGACCAGGTCCAGACTGAGACCAGGTCCAGACTCAGACCAGGTCCAGACTGAGACCAGGTCCAGACTCAGACCAGGTCAGACTGAGACCAGGTCCAGACTGAGACCAGGTCCAGACTGAGACCAGGTCAGACTCAGACCAGGTCAGACTGAGACCAGGTCAGACTGAGACCAGGTCCAGACTGAGACCAGGTCAGACTGAGACCAGGTCCAGACTGAGACCAGGTCAGACTCAGACCAGGTCAGACTCAGACCAGATCCAGACTGAGACCAGGTCAGACTTAGACCAGGTCCAGACTGAGACCAGGTCAGACTGAGACCAGGTCAGACTTAGACCAGGTCCAGACTGAGACCAGGTCCAGACTCAGACCAGGTCAGACTCAGACCAGGTCCAGACTTAGACCAGGTCCAGACTCGGACCAGGTCCAGACTCGGACCAGGTCCAGACTGAGACCAGGTCCAGACTGAGACCAGGTCCAGACTCATGGAGGTCAGTGTTAGTCCAGACTGAGACCAGGTCCAGACTTAGACCAGGTCCAGACTGAGACCAGGTCCAGACTCAGACCAGGTCCAGACTTAGACCAGGTCCAGACTGAGACCAGGTCCAGACTGAGACCAGGTCCAGACTTAGACCAGGTCCAGACTGAGACCAGGTCCAGACTTAGACCAGGTCCAGACTGAGACCAGGTCCAGACTGAGACCAGGTCCAGACTCAGACCAGGTCCAGACTGAGACCAGGTCCAGACTGAGACCAGGTCCAGACTCAGACCAGGTCCAGACTGAGACCAGGTCCAGACTGAGACCAGGTCCAGACTGAGACCAGGTCCAGACTCAGACCAGGTCCAGACTCAGACCAGGTCCAGACTGAGACCAGGTCCAGACTGAGACCAGGTCCAGACTGAGACCAGGTCCAGACTCAGACCAGGTCCAGACTGAGACCAGGTCCAGACTTAGACCAGGTCCAGACTGAGACCAGGTCCAGACTCAGACCAGGTCCAGACTGAGACCAGGTCCAGACTGAGACCAGGTCAAGACTTAGACCAGGTCCAGACTGAGACCAGGTCCAGACTGAGACCAGGTCCAGACTGAGACCAGGTCCAGACTGAGACCAGGTCCAGACTTAGACCAGGTCCAGACTGAGACCAGGTCCAGACTTAGACCAGGTCCAGACTGAGACCAGGTCCAGACTGAGACCAGGTCCAGACTCAGACCAGGTCCAGACTGAGACCAGGTCCAGACTGAGACCAGGTCCAGACTCAGACCAGGTCCAGACTGAGACCAGGTCCAGACTCAGACCAGGTCCAGACTCAGACCAGGTCCAGACTTAGACCAGGTCCAGACTGAGACCAGGTCCAGACTTAGACCAGGTCCAGACTGAGACCAGGTCCAGACTCAGACCAGGTCCAGACTCAGACCAGGTCCAGACTCAGACCAGGTCCAGACTTAGACCAGGTCCAGACTGAGACCAGGTCCAGACTCGGACCAGGTCCAGACTGAGACCAGGTCCAGACTGAGACCAGGTCCAGACTCATGGAGGTCAGTGTTTGTGAAGTAGTGGCAGTAGTTTCAGGTGAAGGTCTGACTCAGTTTTCTCTCGTTTGTTTGTCCAGTGGAGGGCAGACAGGAGGCATGACAGAGGAGCGATGTCCGCAGCTGGTGGACTACTTCGTGGTGGCGGGCCTAGATCCGGCCGGCCCCTGGAGGCCCCTGGACGAGGACGGGAAAAGCTCGTCCCAACTGAGCTCCGGGGCTTCGAGCCGAGCAGCGGAGCCTGTGACGGACCTGGTGGTCATCGCCCGAGGCCTGGGAGAGGACGTGCCCGAGGGCTTCACCTGCATCGAGAAGACTCTGGGGGGACACTCGGCCGAGCTCAGCGCCGGACTCATCAACAACCCACATCTGTTTCTGTGCTACAGACGAGGACGGGACAAACCGCCAATTCTGGAACTGGGGTGAGCGCTGACTTTAGACACGAGACAGACACGAGACAGACACGGGACAGAAACGGGACAGACACGAGACAGACACGGGACAGTAACGGGACAGACACGAGACAGACACGAGACAGTAACGGGACAGACACGGGACAGACACGAGACAGACACGGGACAGTAACGGGACAGACACGAGACAGACACGGGACAGTCACGGGACAGACACGAGACAGTCACAAAACAGTCACGGGACAGACACGGGACGAACGCGGGACAGACCGCGGGACAGTCCGCGGGACAGACCGCAGAGACGAACCGCGGGACAGACGGGACAGACACGAGACAGTCACGAGACAGTCCGCAGGACGAACCGCAGAGACAGACCGCGGGACAGACACGAGACAGACACGAGACAGTCACGAAACTGTCACGGGACAGACACGAAACTGTCACGGGACAGACACGGGACAGACACAAGACAGACACGGGACAGACACGGGACAGACACGGGACAGACACGGGACAGACACGGGACAGTCACGGGACAGACACGGGACAGACACGAGACAGACACGGGACAGACACGAGACAGACACGGGACAGACACGAGACAGACACGAGACAGACACGGGACAGACACGAGACAGACACGAGACAGTCACGAAACTGTCACGGGACAGACACGGGACAGACACCGCGAGACAGACACGGGACAGAACCGCAGGACAGACACAAGACAGAACCGCGGGACAGAACCGCGGGACAGTCACGAGACAGACCGCAGAGACAGACCGCAGGACGAACCACGAGACAGACACGGGACAGACACAGGACAGACGCGGGACAGTCCGCGGGACGAACCGCAGAGACGAACCGCGGGACGAACCGCGGGACAGACCGCGGGACAGACCGCGAAACAGTCACGGGACAGACACAAGACAGACACGAGACGGACACGGGACGGACACGAGACGGTCACGAAACAGTCACGGGACAGACACGGGACAGACACGAGACAGACACGGGACAGACACGGGACAGTCACGAGACAGTCACGAAACAGTCACGGGACAGACACGGGACAGACACGAGACAGACACGAGACGGTCACGAGACAGTCACGAGACAGACACAAGACAGACACGAGACAGTCACGAAACAGTCACGGGACAGACACGAAACTGTCACGGGACAGACACGGGACAGACACGGGACAGTCACGAGACAGACACGGGACAGACACGAGACAGACACGAGACAGACACGAGACAGTCACGAAACTGTCACGGGACAGATACGAGACAGACACGGGACAGATACGAGACAGACACGGGACAGACACGAGACAGACACGGGACAGTCACGGGACAGTCACGGTACAGTCACGGGACAGACACGGGACAGACACGGGAGGGACAGTCTCCTGCTATTCCATATTATCACTAAATTAAACCACTAAAACCTGTTCAAATCCAACTAAAACCTGTTCGAATCCAACTAAAACCTGCTCAAATCCAACTAAAACCTGTTCAAATCCAACTAAAACCTGTTCAAATCCAACTAAAACCTGCTCAAATCCAACTAAAACCTGTTCAAATCCATCTAAAACCTGTTCAAATCCAACTAAAACCTGCTCAAATCCAACTAAGACCTGCTCAAACCCAACTAAAACCTGTTCAAATCCAACTAAAACCTGTTCAAATCCAACTAAAACCTGTTCAAATCCAACTAAAACCTGTTCAAATCCAACTAAGACCTGCTCAAATAAAACCAAATCCATCTAAGTCCCCTGTGTGTTACTCTGGTTCCCTGCAGGGTGCTGTACGAGGGGAAGGACGCTCTTAAACAGAGCTGGTATGTGATCGAGACCACTCCCTACAGCCGCTCGGCCAGCCTCAGCTCCGGGGGCCCCACGGCTCACAGGGTCTTCCTCACCTACAGACGGGCCCTGGACTCACAGGGCCTCCACTCTCTGGGGGTCACCGACATCGCGCTGCTGCTGCCCGGTAAAGGAGAGGTGGCCCCACACACCTTCTGCAGAGTGGACAAGAACCTCAACACGGGCATGGTGAGGGCTGAGTGACCCCTTCAGACCCACAGGGCCCAGGACATGTCAATCATACTCATAAAGTTTATTTAAAGGCTTAGAGTGTCGACATACTTTTTAAATAAAATATATGTTTATACTTACTTTATACATAATAATGTCTTATATACGTCATTTTCTTGTCACAGTGGGGTCCTGCCTTGTATGTCTGCTACAAAAGAGCTGTGGCCAAAGCCAACGCCCTGGTTTACGAGGCCAGTGAGTATCTGTCTTTAGGAATAAACCCTGTCGTGAACTTTATTTTTGTCCAAGTAACAGGTAGAAATGGAAAAAGACCTCACAAAGACCTCGGAGTGAGGACTAGGAGAATGTTTTTTAACCCTGTCTGTGTCGTAGCGCTGATCAACCGTTACCCTGAGGTCGACCTGGAGGCCTTCCCCCTCCCCGAGTCCGTCCCGGTCTTCTGTTTACCGATGGGGGTCACTGTGGAGAGCTGGCCTTTAAACACCAAGTACCAGCTGCCGGTGTTCTCCACGTTCGTCCTCACCTCCGCCTCCGGGGACAAGGTCAGTGACTGCAACGTCAGCCCTTTACTGCCATCAGAAACCTTTTTAATGCAAGTCTCTGTAGGTCTACGGAGCAGCCATCCAGTTCTACGAGTCCTTCCCTCGGGACGTCCTGACGGAGCAGCAGAGCGTCCGTCTGGGGCTGCTGAGCGTCGTCGACCGTCGACCCATCACCAACCGCAGCCTCCAGGTCAAGAAGAGCATCTGCGTCCTGTCACACTGGCCTTTCTTCAACGTCTTCCAGAAGTTTCTCACCTTCGTCTACAGATACTCCATCTCCGGGCCCCACGTCCTGCCCATCGAGAAGTTAGTTTCACTGCTCCTCCTCCGCGCTGTCCGGTCCGAGGCAGTCATTTTAGGTTTACTTCATTAAACAGCGTTACACTTTCTGTAATCGGACATTCTGATGAAAACCTAAAGGCTGCAGACAGATGAGTTTTTGTGCATGACTGACCTAACTTTGATATTTTAGTTTTTGTTCCAGCTAAATAAAGACAATTAATTATTTAGACTTTATTTTTTTGTTACATAAAATGATAAAAGTTAAATGTAATCTAAATAAAA
Organism: Neodontobutis hainanensis; assembly: GCA_024349245.1. Lineage (NCBI taxonomy): Eukaryota > Metazoa > Chordata > Actinopteri > Gobiiformes > Odontobutidae > Neodontobutis > Neodontobutis hainanensis. The sequence continues at coordinate 88,340 of JALDNG010000251.1, forward strand.
TAAAATGAATGAATTTCCTCTTAAGTCATTACCTTTTGTCACTCGTCATGTTTCCACAGACACATTTCCAGTTTCATGCACAACGTCCCGTTTCCTTCCCCTCAGCGACCGCGGATCCTCGTCCAGGTGACTTTCACACTCCTCACCTGCTTCGACATAGCCTTTGAAAAAACACCTGAACGAGAGGCATTTTTCTGACATTTCTGTTTGTGTCGCAGCTGTCTCCGTACGACAACCTGGTCCTGTGTCAGCCGGTGTCCTCTCCGCTGCCCCTCAGGTCAGTCCCACAGCAGCGAGCTCTAAAAGTCCTAACCTACACCTGAATGAATGTTTGGGGGGGGGCTGTGACCTGAGGTAAACCTGTCTCTTCGCAGTGGGGCCAGTTTCCTGAAGCTGCTGCAGAACCTGGGCCCAGACAACACCTGCACTCTGCTGCTGGCCGTCCTCACCGAGCACAAACTGCTGCTGCACTCCCTCCGACCGGACGTCCTCACCTCCGTCAGCGAAGCACTCGTCTCTGTGAGCACTTCTTTACCGACAGGAGCCACACACTCGTCAGACTTTACAGACACAAATGTTACAAATAAAAACTTCATAGGTATTTACAGAGCTGCTAAATGATTCAAGACCTGGTGTTGTGTCCACACTGATGTAGTTATTGATTTATTCTGATTTATGGATCCTGGGGCGTAACAGACACTGACAGGAAACCGCTTTCACTTTCGGGCATTTAAAAGTCACTTCTGGAGCTCTAGGAGATTTTATTCGTCATAAAATAAACAAAAGAACAGAATACTTTTCATTAAATATAAAACTTTGACCAAAAGGGTTTTAGGCTAAAAAAAGACCACAAATACTGGTATAATCACGTCAGACTCCAGCAAGTCTGGTTAAAGCTGAAAGTGTCTTTTACATAAAACTAGTGTTTGTGTCTTTCACTGAAAATCCAAATGTTGCCACACAGAGGATTTGTAAGTGTAGATCTGCATCAGCTGATCTCACCAGACGGTCTTTATCGGAGAGTCTTGATCTGGATTCATGTGAGAAACAGAGGCAGTGAGATGAAGGGCTGGATCTGAAGAACAGGGGTCAGACTCAAAGAACACCCACTAGAGTAAAAAACAATCCTCTCAGGGACCGAAGAGTGTCACAAGGCTTTTGTTTATCTTTCATCTTTAATCTACTTTTATAGTTTTATTTGGATTTGAGCAGGTTTTAATTAGATTTAAGCAGGGTTTTAGTTGGTTTTGAACTGGTTTTGATGGTTTTTAACAGATTTTAGATGGTCTTCAACAGGTTTTAGTTGGATTTGAACTGATTTTAGTTGGATTTGAGCAGGTGTTTAGTTGTTTTGAACTGGTTTTAGATGGTTTTCAACTAGTTTTAGTTGGATTTGAGCAGGTGTTTAGTTGTTTTGAACTGGTTTTAGATGGTTTTGAACTAGTTTTAGGTGGATTTGAACATGTTTTAGATGCTTTTGAACAAGGTTAGGTGGTTTTGAACTGGTTTTAGATGGTTTTGAACTAGTTGTAGGTGGATTCAGCCCCCGGGCCTTGAGTTGGACATGTGTTCTGTAGAAAGAGCTCATACAAACCTCTTAAACCTGACAGATATTCCTCTCGGTGTGTTCCTCAGATGAGCTTCCCTCTGCGCTGGATCTGCCCCTACATCCCTCTGTGTCCGCTGCAGATGGCCGACGTGCTGCTTGCCCCCATGCCCTTCATCGTCGGGGTCCACTCCAGTTACTTTGACCTCCACGACCCTCCGCCCGACGTCGTGTGTGTGGACCTGGACACCAACACCATCTTCCAGTCAGTGCCTGTCTTTTACAACAGACTGTGAGAAACTAGGTTTTCTTTGAACTTAAGATGTGATTAAACTCTCAGGTCGGAGGATAAGAAGCCCCTGTCGTGGAGGTCTCTGCCCAGAAAACACGGGAAGATGCTGTTCAACACTTTGACCGCCCTCCACAAAACCCTGGAGAAGAGTGAGTTACTCAAACTAAAGCAGAAAAGAGAGCATCCGACGTCACTGTTTTAATTGTCTCTCCATCACCGTCCTCAGCAGCTTTTGGACATATCCTGGAAAATGTACAACAGGTTAAAGACTCACACTGAGTACAAGTCTGGCACGAGTAGGTCAAAGGTTAATGCTTGTGGAACTTTGTCATTTTGCAGAAAGTCAGATTTTGGCCACGCCCCTTATTTAAACAAATTATATACCGTCTCAAGAATTAGCATTTCTTCTCATGAATATAAAGAAATACAGTATTATACATATTCAGTAAGTTTGAATGAAAGGCAGAGGCATTTGTTGATTTAGCGTTTACTACAAACTGTGCTCAAACGTATCTGGTCTTTCACTGGAGAATAATCACAAAGTGTCTCTCAGTCAGCGTCTCCTCACATTCATAACTGTCACTGCAGCTGCTACAGTCTGTTCTCTCTGCAGTTTGCACTCCGGGCCAGGAGGAGGCGACGCTGGAGTTCCTGCTCACGGACTACGACCAGATTTACCGTCGTCAGAAGCAGCTGGAGCTGGAGATTCAGGAGGCCTTCCTGCGCTTCATGAGCTGTCTGCTGCGAGGATACAGGACCTTCCTGCTGCCCATCACTCAGGCTCCGTCTGACACCACCACAGACTCCAGCTCGCTCTTCAACCTGCAGGGTGCGCTCTCACACACTCACTGACATTATTATTGTAGTGGGGATGAAAATCTGTGAACAGCAGTGGTCACTCGATTATTAAATATTAAAACAAACCAAATCTCATTTAGTCGAGTTTATTAATCTAAGTCTGAGAGTCGGATTCATAAAACCTAATCTTAAACCTGCTCCAGACCAGGTCTGAACCAGGACCAGGTCTGTTTATGGAACAGCCTTGGTCCCTGGACGGTGTAAAGCTGTGTTTGTGTTTTATTGTAACACATTAGTGCTGAAGCTGTGTTTAAAACGCTCTTCAGTGCGTCTCAGTTTCTCGATATTAAATGTCTGACTGACTTTGAGCAGTGTATTTGACAGAATCCTCTTCTCGTCTGCCGTAGGTTTCCTGAAGTCTCGAGACCGGACTCAGCAGAAGTTCTACTCTCAGCTCACTCGGACTCAGATGTTCACACAGTTCATCGAAGAGTGCTCCTTCGTCAGCGACCGACACGCCTGCCTCGAGTTCTTCGACGAGTGTGCCCAAAAGGTCAGGATCTGGGTTTAGTCCTGGTTCAGACCTGTTTTAGTCCTGGTTTAGACCTGGTGTGGACCTGGTTTTGTGTGGTTTTGTTGCAGGTGGATGTGGAGAAGCCTGAGGAGGTGCGTCTGGTGGATCTGGATGAGACTCATTGTGGGGAACACACAGTTTTCATCATGCCTCCAGAGGAACCACAGGAGCCGGACGGATCTGAGAGCCCCGCCCTCTACAGGTAACGCACCTTTCCTCTACAGGTAACACCTTTCCTCTACAGGTAACACCTTTCCTCTACAGGTAACACCTTTCCTCTACAGGTAACACACCTTTCCTCTACAGGTAAAACACCTTTCCTCTACATGTAACACACCTTTCCTCTACATGTAACACACCTTTCCTCTACAGGTAACACACCTTTCCTCTACAGGTAACACCTTTCCTCTACAGGTAAAACACCTTTCCTCTACAGGTAACACACCTTTCCTCTACAGGTAAAACACCTTTCCTCTACAGGTAACACCTTTCCTCTACAGGTAACACACCTTTCCTCTACAGGTAACACACCTTTCCTCTACAGGTAACACACCTTTCCTCTACATGTAACACACCTTTCCTCTACAGGTAACACACCTTTCCTCTACAGGTGACACACCTTTCCTCTACATGTAACACACCTTTCCTCTACAGGTAACACTTTTCCTCTACAGGTAACACACTTTTCCTCTACAGGTAACACACCTTTCCTCTACAGGTGACACCTTTCCTCTACAGGTAACACCTTTCCTCTACAGGTAACACCTTTCCTCTACAGGTAACACACCTTTCCTCTACAGGTAACACACCTTTCCTCTACAGGTAAAACACCTTTCCTCTACAGGTAACACCTTTCCTCTACAGGTAACACACCTTTCCTCTACAGGTAACACACCTTTCCTCTACAGGTAAAACACCTTTCCTCTACAGGTAACACACCTTTCCTCTACAGGTAAAACACCTTTCCTCTACAGGTAAAACACCTTTCCTCTACAGGTAAAACACCTTTCCTCTACAGGTAACACACCTTTCCTCTACAGGTAACACCTTTCCTCTACAGGTAAAACACCTTTCCTCTACAGGTAACACACCTTTCCTCTACAGGTAAAACACCTTTCCTCTACAGGTAAAACACCTTTCCTCTACAGGTAACACACCTTTCCTCTACAGGTAACACACCTTTCCTCTACAGGTAACACACCTTTCCTCTACATGTAACACACCTTTCCTCTACAGGTAACACACCTTTCCTCTACAGGTGACACACCTTTCCTCTACATGTAACACACCTTTCCTCTACATGTAACACACCTTTCCTCTACAGGTAACACACCTTTCCTCTACAGGTAACACACCTTTCCTCTACAGGTGACACACCTTTCCTCTACAGGTAACACCTTTCCTCTACAGGTAACACCTTTCCTCTACAGGTAACACACCTTTCCTCTACATGTAACACACCTTTCCTCTACAGGTAACACACCTTTCCTCTACAGGTGACACCTTTCCTCTACAGGTAACACACCTTTCCTCTACAGGTAACACACCTTTCCTCTACAGGTAACACACCTTTCCTCTACAGGTAACACACCTTTCCTCTACAGGTAACACACTTTTCCTCTACAGGTAACACACCTTTCCTCTACAGGTGACACCTTTCCTCTACAGGTAACACACCTTTCCTCTACAGGTAACACACCTTTCCTCTACAGGTAACACACCTTTCCTCTACAGGTAACGCACCTTTCCTCTACAGGTAACCCACCTTTCCTCTACAGGTAACACACCTTTCCTCTACAGGTGACACCTTTCCTCTACAGGTAACACACCTTTCCTCTACAGGTAACACACCTTTCCTCTACAGGTAACACACCTTTCCTCTACAGGTAAAACACCTTTCCTCTACAGGTAACACACCTTTCCTCTACAGGTAACACACCTTTCCTCTACAGGTGACACCTTTCCTCTACAGGTAACACACCTTTCCTCTACAGGTAACACACCTTTCCTCTACAGGTAACACACCTTTCCTCTACAGGTAACGCACCTTTCCTCTACAGGTAACCCACCTTTCCTCTACAGGTAACACACCTTTCCTCTACAGGTGACACCTTTCCTCTACAGGTAACACACCTTTCCTCTACAGGTAACACACCTTTCCTCTACAGGTAAAACACCTTTCCTCTACAGGTAAAACACCTTTCCTCTACAGGTAACACACCTTTCCTCTACAGGTGACACCTTTCCTCTACAGGTAACACCTTTCCTCTAAAGGTAACACACCTTTCCTCTACAGGTAACACACCTTTCCACTACAGGTAACACACCTTTCCTCTACAGGTGACACCTTTCCTCTACAGGTAAAACACCTTTCCTCTACAGGTAACACACCTTTCCTCTACAGGTAACACACCTTTCCTCTACAGGTAACACACCTTTCCTCTACAGGTAACACACCTTTCCTCTACAGGTGACACCTTTCCTCTACAGGTAACACACCTTTCCTCTACAGGTAACACACCTTTCCTCTACAGGTAAAACACCTTTCCTCTACATGTAACACACCTTTCCTCTACAGGTGACACCTTTCCTCTACAGGTAACACCTTTCCTCTACAGGTGACACCTTTCCTCTACAGGTAACACCTTTCCTCTACAGGTAACACACCTTTCCTCTACATGTAACACACCTTTCCTCTACAGGTAAAACACCTTTCCTCTACATGTAACACACCTTTCCTCTACAGGTGACACCTTTCCTCTACAGGTGACACCTTTCCTCTACAGGTGACACCTTTCCTCTACAGGTAACACACCTTTCCTCTACAGGTAACGCACCTTTCCTCTACAGGTGACACCTTTCCTCTACAGGTAACACCTTTCCTCTACAGGTAACACACCTTTCCTCTACATGTAACACACCTTTCCTCTACAGGTAAAACACCTTTCCTCTACATGTAACACACCTTTCCTCTACAGGTAACACCTTTCCTCTACAGGTAACACACCTTTCCTCTACAGGTAACGCACCTTTCCTCTACAGGTGACACCTTTCCTCTACAGGTAACACACCTCTCTCTGAACAGAAGTCAGGCTGATCCTACAGGTGTTTCTCTGTTTGTTTCGTTCAGTTACGAGACGTTTCCTTCTCTGAACCTGGATCTGTTCGATCGGCCTCAGGACCAGCTCCGAGTCTCGACCAAAGGCAGCGCTCCCAGCAGCCCCGCCCCCCGACGAACCAAACAGGTAACACTCACCTGAGGCCTCGTTTAGACCTGGTTTAGACCTGGTTTAGACCCGGTTTAGACCCGGTTTAGCCCTGGTTTAGACCCGGTTTAGACCCGGTTTAGACCTAGTTTAGACTTGGTTTAGACCTGGTTTAGACCCGGTTTAGACCCGGTTTAGTCCCGGTTTAGACCCGGTTTAGACCTGGTTTAGACCCGGTTTAGTCCTGGTTTAAACCCGGTTTAGACCCGGTTTAGACCCGGTTTAGACCTAGTTTAGACTTGGTTTAGACCTAGTTTAGACCTGGTTTAGACCCGGTTTAGACCCGGTTTAGTCCTGGTTTAAACCAGGTTTAGACCCGGTTTAGACCCGGTTTAGACCCGGTTTAGACCTGGTTTAAACCTGGTTTAGACCCGGTTTAGCCCGGTTTAGACCTGGTTTAAACCTGGTTTAGACCCGGTTTAGCCCTGGTTTAGACCCGGTTTAGACCCGGTTTAGTCCTGGTTTAAACCCGGTTTAGACCTGGCTTAGACCTGGTTTAGACCTGGTTTAAACCCGGTTTAGACCTGGTTTAAACCTGGTTTAGACCCGGTTTAGCCCTGGTTTAGACCCGGTTTAGACCCGGTTTAGTCCTGGTTTAAACCCGGTTTAGCCCGGTTTAGACCTGGTTTAAACCTGGTTTAGACCCGGTTTAGTCCTGGTTTAAACCCGGTTTAGACCTGGCTTAGACCTGGTTTAGACCTGGTTTAGTCCTGGTTCAGACGTGGTTTAGTCCTGTTGAGGATTAGGGCTGTATTTGAAAGAAACTCCTAATGTAGGATATAGTGCACGGGCCTACTGACCTGCTGAATAAGAGAAAGGAAACCTGTAGGTCACCTGGGGGTCCAATCCAAATTCTGTCTAAATTTTACCGTCTGAGACCAGAGGAGAGGTGTGTGTCTCTAAACCCTAACCCCTGGTTTAGAACTGGTTTAGTCCTGGTTTAGACCTGGCTTAGACCCGGTTTAGACCCGGTTTAGTGCTGGTTTAGTCCTGGTTTAGACCCGGTTTAGACCTGGCTTAGACCCGGTTTAGTGCTGGTTTAGTCCTGGTTTAGACCCGGTTTAGACCCGGTTTAGTGCTGGTTTAGTCCTGGTTTAGACCCGGTTTAGACCTGGTTTAGACCTGGTTTAGTCCTGGTTTAGCCCGGTTTAGCCCGGTTTAGCCCTGACCCAGTTCCTACAGTCTTATCTTTATTTAAAGCTGTTGAATATTTCAGAGCTGATCTAATATTTATTGAGCTCCAGGCTTTTCCTTACGTCTCCAAAGCCCTGGGTCACATTAGTTCTGATTGTTCTGCAGTGTTTCCTCTTCCATTATTTCTACTCTGTCCAGAGTTATATCGAGTTACTTTATAAAGTGTGGACGGTCTGTAAAGATGGCTGTACGCTGCAGTTCTGTTTGGTGCAGATGTATGTACACGGACAGATTTAACCAATCACAGTGAAGTGTGGGCGGGGCTCCGGAGCCGGCTGAGGAGTTACCGCTGACGTCTTCAGTTTCCACTCTCGCTGCCTTCAAGTGTTAGGTTCGTGCAGAGTTAAAACAAAGAAACCACGCTGTAATGGGGCCAGGCTGCTACAGGTCAAAATGATCCAGCGTTCACAGATTTCCCCGAGTGACGCACAAAAGGAACCCTCAGATGTAAATCAGTGGAAGGGACTTTTATCTGGGTGTTTGGTCGTTTGAAAATATTCAGTCATATCAGTCGGACGTTCTGGAAGACATGAGTAAAATACAATAATGTTAATCCAGTCTGTCTAAAACCTGTCTTCTAAAAAATGAACAAATAAAGACATAAACCACACCCACACATCATCGTTAGTGAGCTGCTCACAATGTGTTTCTGACCTGAGTGGCACTCTGGTACCATCTCTAACTCTGTATTTTCTAAAAGACACAAAAGCATATATGAGGAGACAGTCCCTAAAGCCTCCTCTGTCCCTTCAGGAGATAAAGCTGGCTCAGAAGCGGGCTCAGAAGTACTCGTCGGTGCCGGGCATGTGGTCCAAGTGTCTGCTTGGGCACTGCTACGGCCTGTGGTTCATTTACCTGCCCACCTTCGTCCGAGCCGAGAGCACCAAGGTCCGGGCCCTGCACGCGGCGTACGACGTCCTCAAGCACATGGAGACTCGCAAAGTGGTGCTGCCCGACGAGGTGAGAGGAAACAGGGTTTACATGGTTCTGACCAGGTTTTAGCTGGACCTTACATGTGTCTGTGGGTCTCAGGTGTGTTACCGGATCCTGATGCAGCTCTGTGGTCAGTACGGGCAGCCGGTCCTCGCCGTCAGAGTCCTGCTGGAGATGAAGAAGGCGGGCATCACTCCCAACACCATCACCTATGGATACTACAACAAGGTCCTCCTCATCGTCCCTGACCTTCTGACCCATGACCCATCCATGTCTTATCGTTCTGTGGTTATTAGGATTACAGTCGTAACCGGACATTTTAAGTTCATACCATGAAAATACAGTAGTTCCTTCAAAGTGTAGACTGTACCACATTTAGTCGAACACTTAATAATAAGTGAACAACAGGAAGCTACAGAAGTCTGATTGGTGATGTTTTAGTCTTTTCTCCTTTTCAGGCCGTGTTGGAGAGTAAGTGGCCCTCGACCAATCAGGGCGGACGTCTGCTTTGGGCCAAACTCAGAAACGTCTTATTGGCTGTGGCCCAGTTCCGTCAGCCAATCAAACGACGGCAGAAGAGCAGCTCCCTCGGGTCGAGAGGAGGTCAGAGGACGTTTTTGGTTAATTCTGCTATTACTGTGTCTTTCCTTTTTAACATTTGTTGTGTATTTTCTTTTGTAGAATCCATGTTCGACACCGACTCCAGGCCCCGCCCACACTCTCTGATTCGTCAGTCCAGTTGGAGCGGTCTGAGTGAGAGCTCCAGTCACGAATCTCTGACCGGTTTGTTAGTGAAGAGTAACAGCCTCAGCAGCATGAAGCCCACCGACCGTAAGAACTGCTCTTTTTGTAAATCAACACTTTACATGGATTTGAACAGGCTTTAGCGGGATTTAAACAGGTTTTAGTTGGATATGAACAGGTTTTAGTTGGATATGAACAGGTTTTAGTTGGATATGAACAGGTTTTAGTTGGATATGAACAGGTTTTAGTTGGATTTGAACAGGTTTTAGTTGGATTAGAACAGGTTTTATTTGGACTAGAACAGGTTTTAGATGGATTTGAACAGGTTTTAGTTGGATTTGAACAGGTTTCAGTTAGATTTGAACAGGTTTCAGTTAGATTTGAACAGGTTTCAGTTGGATTTAAACAGGTTTTAGTTGGATTAGAACAGGTTTTAGTTGGATTTGAACAGGTTTTAGTTGGAATTGAACAGGTTTTAGTTGGATTAGAACAGGTTTTAGTTGGATTAGAACAGGTTTTAGTTGGATTTGAACAGGTTTTAGTTGGATTTGAACAGGTTTCAGTTGGATTTAAACAGGTTTCAGTTGGATTAGAACAGGTTTTAGTTGGATTAGAACAGGTTTTAGTTGGATTAGAACAGGTTTTAGTTGGAATTGAACAGGTTTTAGTTGGATTTGAACAGGTTTTAGTTGGAATTGAACAGGTTTTAGTTGGATTTGAACAGGTTTTAGTTGGATTTGAACAGGTTTTAGTTGGAATTGAACAGGTTTTAGTTGGATTTGAACAGGTTTTAGTTGGATTAGAACAGGTTTTAGTTGGATTTGAACAGGTTTTAGTTGGATTAGAACAGGTTTTAGTTGGATTTGAACAGGTTCTTGTCTGTTTTCTGTCCCAGAGGTGAAGCTGCAGAAGACGGTGGGGCAGAGCAGTGGGACAAACGGCTGTGGAGACCCTCGTAAACCTCCTCTGGGTCCGTCCACAGCGCCCCCTGCAGGAGGAGGAGGGACAGTGCGTGTTCCCAGAAGTCAGGTCTGTCTGTCCACGTTTTACAAAGACTGCTCTGAGACCAACGAGTCTGAGGCCGACTACAGCTGTGAGCCTACGGACAGAGACAGACGGTCAGTAAACAGACCTGGTTCAGACCTGGTTCAGACCTGGTTCAGACCTGGTTCAGACCTGGTTCAGACCTGGTTTAGACCTGGTTCAGACCTGGTTCAGACCTGGTTCAGACCTGGTTTAGACCTGGTTCAGACCTGGTTCAGACCTGGTTCAGACCTGGTTTAGACCTGGTTCAGACCTGGTTCAGACCTGGTTCAGACCTGGTTCAGACCTGGTTTAGACCTGGTTTAGACCTGTTTGAGGGTTGCTATGAAGTTCTATTTTGGATATTATAAATGTATCTAATTCTATATTTTCTCGTTAAATCTAAACCGTCCTCTGTCCCGCTCTGGTTCAGTTCGAGTGGTTCCCGGGACGCTGTGAGTCGGAGCAAAGGTGTGGACGAGAACCAGAACCACGTGTCGTCCCCGAGTCGAGGTCTAGCGGTAAAACTTCAGCAGCTCCTGACGCCGACGCGAAACCGGGTCTCAGTCCGACGAGCCGCCAGCGTCGACGACCGAAGACCGGGTGGAAGCAAACGAGAACACCGGCAGTCCAGGAAGTCCCAGGTTACAGAGACGCTGCTGAGGGCCAAGGACAGACTGGTCAACGCCAACTCTGAGGTCAGACCCGGTTAGACCAGGTTTAGTTTTGCTTTAGCCCTGGTTTAGACTTAGTTCAATCCTTTCTCTTTGTTTCTCCAGAGCTCTTTGTCCGTGGGTAGTGACCTGGACCAGCATGACGTCCCGAGTCCGGCCTTTCCTCTGCGCCGGTCCTGGGACGCCAACCAAGACGTAGCCGGACTGGAGGTAACACAGAGAGAAATCTAACCCCCAAACATTGAAGCAAACGGGGGAACGGTCTGAGTCCTGATCCAGTCTCTGCTGTTGTGGCTCCAGGTTCTGATGTCCAGCTGCTCCCTCTGCCGCGGCTGTAACTCTCTGGTTTACGACGAGGAGATCATGGCCGGGTGGACCTCGGACGACTCCAACCTGAACTCGTCCTGTCCGTTCTGTCTGGCCTCCTTTGTGCCCTTCCTCAACGCCGAGATCAGTGACCTAGGACCGGTCTGCAGGTGGGACCAGACACACCCCAGACCTGGTTTAATCCTGGTTTTAATCCTGGTTATTTCAAATGAGCAAAAGGTCTCCAACCCCAGGTACCTTCCAGGGAGAATTAGTTTCTTCCTTTAAGTATTTAACTGGACTGGAGCGACAACAGTGAGGCACTGTAAAAGAAAGACCCTCCAGGGGCCGGACTGTGACGGCTGTAAGAACTACAGGAGTTCAGATGAACCTTTTATCTGTCACTTATTGATTGTCTTCTAAGAATGTAGAATTACTGTGGAATTTATTTGTTGTGTGCTGCTTTTGTGCTTTAATTTTATTCTATCTTTATTCTTTTTGTGCTGCAGCAGAATGAATTTCCTCTTTTTGGGGATAAATAAAGGGCTATTTTATTTAGGACTAGATTCAGCCCTGGTCTAGACTCAGTTTAACCCTGGTTTAGTCTTGTTTTTTTCAGATTTTAAACATATTAAGTATAGGACCCATGAAGGAGAAATGAAAAGTCCTTTAAAAATAAGCACATTTTTCTGTTTCTGTGACTTGTCTCTGACGCTGGATTCCTCGTGTGTGGTCTCAGTGGCGAGCGCGGTCAGTGGAACGCGGAGGACGAGGTGGAGAGTGCAGTGCGGCCCCCGAGCGCTCAGGGCCCAGCCCTCGGACCCCACAGCGGGCCCACCAGCGGAACCACCAGCGGAACCACCAGCGGGCCCCACAGCGGACCCCAGAGCGGACCCCACAGCGGGCCCCAGAGCGGGCCCCAGAGCGGACCCCACAGTGGGCCCCACAGAGGACCCCACAGCGGACCCCACAGCGGGCCCCACAGCGGGCCCCACAGCGGGCCCCAGAGCGGGCCCCACAGCGGGCCCCACAGCGGGCCCCAGAGCGGACCCCACAGCGGGCCCCACAGCGGGCCCCACAGCGGGCCCCACAGCGGGCCCCAGAGCGGGCCCCACAGCGGGCCCCAGTGCAACGGAGTGAGCGAGGACTCGGGGTCTGAGAGCAGCAGTTACTCAGAGCCCAGCAGAGGACACACGGTAACGGCTCAGTCTGTGTTTACCTGAAACTTTGTGTTTCACAAGAAAATGAGGCTTTGATTCTAGTCATATTTGTTCTTTTCCAAAGTAATAACAGAAGGACATCTTTACTTTTGAAGTGCCCTTCAACAGTGCATCTCAGTGTCTGACCTCTAAAACATTAACATTTTATTTTCTACTCCTGTGGTACAAGAAAACATAGGCCACGTAGGCTTACCCTTTTAGAGAAGTGGCCTGTTTACTGGTTAACTGTGTCATGTTGGGGCCAGACTCTAGTTCCCACCACTTGTTGATCGGCCTGGGGTCATCTGGTCTCGGTCTGGTATTTTCTTGGCAGCAGTCTTTGCAGATGAGCTGACACAGTCGTTTGTTTCTCTGAACCTGAATCATTGATTAGGTTTGTTTCACGCGGCTGGTGGACCATGAACACCGCCTTTTATAAAGTAAGCCGAGGGCCGTATGAGATCATCCTTTGTGCCATGATTGGCCCCGGGCCAGACTTTGGACATGGACAGGAGAAAATGAGACTATTGAGTCTGTTTCCGGGGTCCGGCTGTAGATATTCCTGTTGTAATGTTTTGTTAATGTGCTGCTGAGGTCTGTGTTATCTCCAAAACTCACTTAGCATCGGTTTAAAACAGTCTCGTTTGTTTCAAGAAACCATCAACAAAGAAGAAGAAATATAATGCTATTGTCGTTAAGGCTTTCTGCTCCACATTTTGGGAAAAAAGATGCATAGTGTTGTCGAACAGTTCACTGATGAGAGGGTGTCTTCCCTGTGTCTCCTCAGGGGGCAGCGGGGGGCGGGGCCTCCTCTCAGGTGGGCGGCCCTCCTCAGGTGACCGTGGCCTACCTGAGTCCTCTGGTTCTGAGGAAGGAGCTGGAGTCTCTGGTGGAGAACGAGGGCGAGTCAGTCTTGTCCCGACCCCAGCTCCTCGAGAACCACTCCATCATCTTCTGGAACCTGGTGTGGGTCTTCTCTCGCCTGGGGCTCCCCAGTCACCTCCTGCAGCTGGTCCGGACCTCAGCGCTCAGCAGCCACTGCTCACAGGTAAGACCGGGCCTGAACCGGGTCTGCACCGGGTCTGCACCGGGTCTGCACCGGGTCTGCACATGGTCTGGACCGGGTCTGCACCGGGTCTGCACCGGGTCTGCACATGGTCTGAACCGGGTCTGCACCGGGTCTGCACATGGTCTGGACCGGGTCTGCACCGGGTCTAGACCGGGTCTGCACCGGGTCTGCACCGGGACTGCACATGGTCTGAACCGGGTCTGGACCGGGTCTGCACCGGGACTGCACATGGTCTGAACCGGGTCTGGACCGGGTCTGCACCGGGTCTGCACCGGGTCTGCACATGGTCTGGACCGGGTCTGCACCGGGTCTAGACCGGGTCTGCACCGGGTCTGCACCGGGACTGCACATGGTCTGAACCGGGTCTGGACCGGGTCTGCACCGGGACTGCACATGGTCTGAACCGGGTCTGCACCGGGTCTGCACCGGGACTGCACATGGTCTGAACCGGGTCTGCACCGGGTCTGAACCGGGTCTAGACCGGGTCTGCACATGGTCTGCACCGGGTTTGCACATGGTCTGCACCGGGTCTGCACATGGTCTGAACCGGGTCTGAACCGGGTCTGAACCGGGTCTGAACCGGGTTTGGACCAGGTCTGCACCGGGTCTGGACCGGGTCTGGACCGGGTCTGCACCGGGTTTGGACCGGGTCTGCACCGGGTCTGCACCGGGTCTGCACCGGGTCTGAACCGGGTCTAGACCGGGTCTGCACCGGGTCTGCACATGGTCTGAACCGGGTCTGGACTGGGTCTGCACATGGTCTGAACCGGGTCTAGACCGGGTCTGCACCGGGTCTGAACCGGGTTTGGACCGGGTCTGCACCGGGACTAACCCTGTGCTCTGTTCCAGTCGGAGAACCCTGCAGTGAGAGTGAGGCTCCTGTGGGACACTCTGGCCCCTGACACAGACCAGTGGCCCCCGCTCTACATCCTCTGGAGGATCCACAGTAAGACTTTCAGACACTGAACACACTCTGAAGCTCGTCCAATCACAAGAGACTCATTTTCAAACTTTGTCTAATGCCAGAATAAACAAACTAATCCTGCTCACATTTCCTGAAACACACTGAACAGAAACGTTTCTCCGTCAGACGCTCAAAGTTCACTCACTGCAGCGGTGCGTTCAGGAGCAGACACATTAAACTGTGGACTATTGTACTTTAGACTACTGTAGTTTTAACCATAGAATGTAAAAACATGGACGATATTCGCCCATTGGTCTATTCACAGATATTGTTTTAATGAAAGGGCAATAAAATGGCCGTTACATCCGTCCTTCTTGGCTTTTACTCCAGAGTAAAACAATAGTTTTTAGATGTTATAAACGGACGTAATAATCAAAAATTCACCCCCCAGAGTTGTCACGTAGTAAAAACTTAGCTCTAGAGACTGGAGCCATCTTTAGTACCAGGATGTAAACAGGATTTTTACTCTTGTAAAGTCACCCTTGGGTTTCTCCTTATATTTCTGCTTTTGGAGCCTGCCCCCTGGTGGACGGAGGTATATCGCTGTATTTTGCCGTATTTTATTATTTAGGAGGTTCCATGAGAGAGAGTGTTTTAACACATCTCCGAACCATTTTCAAACGTCGCTGTGACCTCTGACCTGTTTGTGATTCCCCTCCCGTCCTGCAGGTGGCGTGGCCATGAGGAAGTACAGCTGGAGGCGACACAACCACCCGTTCAGCCTGGCCTTCCTGGAGGAGGTGCTGCGCTGGGTCGGGATGAACGAGGTGCACAAAGCCGTCACTCTGTTCCTGGAGACGATGGCCAAGCAGCCGACGCCCCCTCGGGTTCAAAGGTCAGGACCGGGACCAGATCCTGACAAATGCTAATTTATTCAAATATATTCAAATAAGTGCATTTATGTTTTTTAGGAGTTTATACCGAGAGTTCCTGTTCCTCACTTTGGCAGCGATGGGCAAAGACCACGTCGGTGAGTCCCTTTTATCATTAACAGAAGATAAATCCAACTAAAACCTGTTCAAGTCTGTCTAAAACCTGTTCAAATCCTAAACTAACTCTTCTCTGTCTGCTCTCAGCTGCGTTCGATAAGAAGTACAAGGCGGCCTACTCTCGTTTGAGCGGGACTCTCGGTCACGAGGAGCTGCGTAAGAACCGAGCCCAGCCTCCGAGTCCCAAAGCCCTGGACTGTCGCCGCTCCTTCCACCCGCCGCTCGAGGGCTGAGCGACCCCGCGACCTCTCGACCCCGCCCAATACAAGCCCAAACTATGCACCGTTCAAAGGCTTTGTGCATGTCCCGAGGAAAAACTGTGAACTTTTATTTTTTACAGTCACCGGAGCAGCTCGAGTCAAAGGAAACTGGGAGAGACCTTTTTATCGGATTAAAATAATGTCAAACTCAAAAGAAGCCCTGATGTTTGTGAAGCATGGTCCTCGTTTTGTTTGAAAAAAAGGGAAGTTTTACAAAGAATGACCTCAGTCTTTGTGTCGACTGTCATCATGTGGTGTTTATGAAAAAGAATGAGGATTTAAAAAAACAATAAGACAAAAATGGTTTTATGTTCTTCCGTCTTCAGCGGGATTTGAACAGGTTTTAGTTGCTCAAGTTAAAATCCAACTAAAACCTGTTGAAAACAGATTAAATGATTTATTTTCTAAAATCCTAAAACATCTGCAGTCAGATCTGAAGCAGACTTAATAAAAGGCTAGTTAGAGTTTATTTCTTTGACAGTTCTGTTTTTCTCTCGTCGTTGTCGTTGTTGTTGTTGTTGCACTGAGTCCACTGTATATTTTTAACAGTTTCAGAGTTTAGTTAAACCTTTACTAACCCTTGGACTGCAGCCGGACGAGAACCATTTTTAAATAGTAATTGGTTGTTGTTGTTTGCTGTTCTTGTAATTTATATCTGTTTGTGAATTCAGTTGTAAATGTTTGCTTTTTTTAAGAAAATGACAATAAAAGACAGAGGAGCCGGTGTCTGAAGGAGTCCTGTGGCCCTCAGGAGTGTTTCTGATTCTAACCAATAAACTGTCAGGAAAGACTCCCCAAAATATTTTCACATTAAAACTGACACTGGTTTGTTGTACAGTCAGTTTCCGTCTAAGCTTCCTTTAAAGCTCTGTTAGAAAAAAACCCATCCAATCAGACTTTTGTGGGCTGTTGCTGGAATGCTCAGGCCTGAGGTCATCGAGGTCACGTTACTGAGCCTGTAATAAGGAATTAATAAGTATAAATGAATATTAACCAGGCTGGACTTACTATGACTAAAGCTCTCAGAGTAGAGCCGCTGCTCCTCCAGATCTTTAAGCACAGGTGAGAGTACTTTATTAAACACTTGTGTTCTTTCTCCCTCACAGAGGATTCATGCTGACCCTAATATTAAAGGTTGTTCTTTTACTGCATTTCTTTCCAGTTTTATTTTGAAAGTCTCATCCGGTTGTGATGAAGGCTGACTGTAGGTCATCATCATGAGGTGTTTACTGGACACGTTCAGACCGAGAATAGTAAAGGTGCTATAACCTGGACTTTACTGTGTTTAATGTCGAACCAGAACCGGGCCTTTTACTGAAGCTGGTTCCGGGAGACACCGGAGCAGCGCCGCGCGGACAGGTACAGCAGCCTTTACCAGGGTTTACCTCTTCCGGGTTTTAAATACATAAAAACACCAACATTATTACATTATATATACATATATACATTATATGCTGTCTTTTTTTATTCGAGTGATAACTAACGTGAAATAACGACCGTTGACGTTCAATTACGTGCGACGTCATCCGCGGCGAACTCGTCTGAGAGATCTAGCGATTTTATATTCCTCTAAAACGCACTTTTCTCAAAATAAAAACTCTATTTCATTATATATTTAATAGGTATCTATTTCACAGCATTTTTAAGACTAAAAGCAACCACAATACGTGTTTTATGCGTTTTTACTGCCTTTATATATCTCATACTTTGTCGTACTGCTGTCAAATAGGCTTCATTAGCAAACCAAAACAAATAAGTAAATTGTAAGCTTTGGATATGATTTTTTTAAAGTAGAAATAAGCCGAATATTTTAGATTGTTGTTGTGTTGCAATATTTAATCTCAAATTATTGTTACTTGTGGAGAATTATATAAAATTGGCCAGAAAATGCTCAATGTGGTGGACTTTGAACTGGGTTTGGGCTTTTGGTTTGGTACATTGACCAAACTGCGCAAATCTTTTGTTGATGTGGTTTATCTTCAGGGCAAAGGTCTGCTTTGTTAGATACTGTTTAGATTGTAATAGTTAGATACAAACATATGGGTTTATTTTTATGGATTTTATGATTTGTTTTGCTGGTGGGCGGAGTCTAGTGGCGCTGTCCACGACGTGGTGCTGAAAACGGTCGAATACACGCTTGTTTTCTTTGTTTTCTTTTATAAAACGCCACTAAAAAGACTAACTACTAGTCCTAAGGCAGTTTTATGAATTAAATCTTATAAGAAAAGAAGGAAGGATAGGGTGAATAAAAGGAAAAGAGTTTTAAGAAGGGTAACTTTCACTTTGTGGTGTTTCTGATATTCAGTCTAATCTTTGTCCCTGCTTCAGACACAGAACATGTGGAGGCCGTCTCTTCTGCTGCTGCTCCAGTTTGTTCGAGGTAAACACTTCAGAAAAACTTCAATCAGGCTTTAGTTTTGATTAAGTCATTATAAAAGGATTGTATTTGTTAAATGTTTATGATCAAGACCGAAACCTCCACAGGTTTATGCATCACGTGATCAATTTAATAAAAAACAACTAATGAACCGAGTCCAGCTGAAAAAGACTTCAGGAATCTGACAAACTGACCTGGTCTAGACCTGGTTTAGACTGGTTTAGTCCTGGTTTAGACCTGGTTTAGTCCTGGTTTAGTCCTGGTTTAGACCTGGTTTAGACCTGGTTTAGACCTGGTTTAGTCCTGGTGTAGTCCTGGTGTAGACCTGGTTTAGACTGGTTTAGTCCTGGTTTAGACCTGGTTTAGTCCTGGTGTAGTCCTGGTGTAGACCTGGTTTAGACTGGTTTAGTCCTGGTTTAGACCTGGTTTAGTCCTGGTTTAGACCTGGTTTAGACCTGGTTTAGACCTGGTTTAGTCCTGGTGTAGTCCTGGTGTAGACCTGGTTTAGACTGGTTTAGTCCTGGTTTAGACCTGGTTTAGACTGGTTTAGTCCTGGTTTAGTCCTGGTTTAGTCCTGGTTTAGACCTGGTTTAGACCTGGTTTAGACCTGGTTTAGTCCTGGTGTAGTCCTGGTGTAGACCTGGTTTAGACTGGTTTAGTCCTGGTTTAGACCTGGTTTAGTCCTGGTGTAGTCCTGGTGTAGACCTGGTTTAGACTGGTTTAGTCCTGGTTTAGACCTGGTTTAGTCCTGGTTTAGACCTGGTTTAGACCTGGTTTAGACCTGGTTTAGTCCTGGTGTAGTCCTGGTGTAGACCTGGTTTAGACTGGTTTAGTCCTGGTTTAGACCTGGTTTAGTCCTGGTGTAGTCCTGGTGTAGACCTGGTTTAGACTGGTTTAGTGCTGGTTTAGACCTGGTTTAGTCCTGGTTTAGACCTGGTTTAGACCTGGTTTAGTCTTGGTCTAGTCCTGGTTTAGACCTGGTTTAGTCCTGGTTTAGACCTGGTTTAGTCCTGGTTTAGTCTTGGTCTAGTCCTGGTTTAGACCTGGTTTAGTCCTGGTTTAGTCCTGGTTTAGACCTGGTTTAGACCTGGTTTAGACCTGGTTTAGACCTGGTTTAGTCTTGGTCTAGTCCTGGTTTAGACCTGGTTTAGTCCTGGTTTAGACCTGGTTTAGTCCTGGTTTAGACCTGGTTTAGACCTGGTTTAGACCTGGTTTAGTCCTGGTTTAGACCTGGTTTAGACCTGGTTTAGTCTTGGTCTAGTCCTGGTTTAGACCTGGTTTAGTCCTGGTTTAGACCTGGTTTAGACCTGGTTTAGTCTTGGTCTAGTCCTGGTTTAGACCTGGTTTAGTCCTGGTTTAGACCTGGTTTAGTCCTGGTTTAGACCTGGTTTAGACCTGGTTTAGACCTGGTTTAGACCTGGTTTAGTCTTGGTCTAGTCCTGGTTTAGACCTGGTTTAGTCCTGGTTTAGACCTGGTTTAGACCTGGTTTAGTCCTGGTTTAGACCTGGTTTAGACCTGGTTTAGAGCTGGTTTAGTCCTGGTTTAGACCTGGTTTAGTCTTGGTCTAGTCCTGGTTTAGAACTGGTTTAGACCTGGTTTAGACCTGGTTTAGACCTGGTTTAGACCTGGTTTTGTCCTGGTTTTCACCTGGTTTAGACCTGGTTTAGTCTTGGTCTAGTCCTGGTTTAGAACTGGTTTAGACCTGGTTTAGACCTGGTTTAGACCTGGTTTAGACCTGGTTTTGTCCTGGTCTAGACCTGGTTTTGTCCTTGTTTACACCTGGTTTAGACCTGGTTTAGACCTTGTTTAGACCTGGTTTAGTCCTGGTTTAGTCCTTGTTTACACCTGGTTTAGACCTGGTTTAGACCTGGTTTAGACCTGGTTTAGACCTGGTTTTGTCCTGGTCTAGACCTGGTTTTGTCCTTGTTTACACCTGGTTTAGACCTGGTTTAGACCTTGTTTAGACCTGGTTTAGTCCTGGTTTTGTCCTTGTTTACACCTGGTTTAGACCTGGTTTAGACCTTGTTTAGACCTGGTTTAGACCTGGTTTAGACCTGTTTCTTCCTCTCTCCTCAGTCTCGGTCTCGTCCCAGTGCTGGCAGGGCCCCACCTTCACGTCCTCGGTGGTCTCTCCGGTCTTGGACGATGGCGGGGGTATTTTGCGGGTCCCGGGGGTCTCGACCCTGTCCCGGTGCGTGGAGGCCGGCTGTGACCTTCCCTGGACCGACCTGGTCTGGGTCTTCGAGGGCCGCTGCTACGTCCTGAGCTGCCAGCAGAGGGAGCAGTGCCGACCCAAGAAACGCCCCGGAGCCGACTCTCACCTGGCCTTCATCAGGAGGAGTCCTCTGCTGCTGGAGAGTCTGGTGAGGACCAGGGTTAGACCGGGGTTAGACCTACATTAAACCAGGGTTAAACCAGGGTTAGACCTACATTAAACCAGGGTTAAACCAGGGTTAGACCTACATTAAACCAGGGTTAGACCTACATTAAACCAGGGTTAGAGCTACATTAAACCAGGGTTAGACCTACATTAAACCAGGGTTAGACCTACATTAAACCAGGGTTAGAGCTACATTAAACCAGGGTTAGACCTACATTAAACCAGGGTTAGACCAGGGTTAGACCGGGGTTAGACCAGGGGTGGACCTATATTAAACCAGGGTTAAACCAGGGTTAGACCTACATTAAACCAGGGTTAGACCTACATTAAACCAGGGTTAGACCTACATTAAACCAGGGTTAGACCAGGGTTAGACCTACATTAAACCAGGGTTAGAGCTACATTAAACCAGGGTTAGACCTACATTAAACCAGGGTTAGAGCTACATTAAACCAGGGTTAGACCTACATTAAACCAGGGTTAGACCAGGGCTAGACCTACATTAAACCAGGGTTAGACCTACATTAAACCAGGGTTAGAGCTACATTAAACCAGGGCTAGACCTACATTAAACCAGGGTTAGACCAGGGTTAGACCTACATTAAACCAGGGCTAGACCGGGGTTAGACCTACATTAAACCAGGGTTAGACCGGGGTTAGACCTACATTAAACCAGGGTTAGACCTACATTAAACCAGGATTAGACCTACATTAAACCAGGGTTAGACCGGGGTTAGACCTACATTAAACCAGGGTTAGACCGGGGTTAGACTGAGGTTGGCCCAGGTTTGGACCGGGGTTTGACCCGGGGTTAAACAGGGGTTGGTCCAGGTTAGACCATGACTGGACTGAACCAGGGCTGGACCAGCCTTAGACCTGGTTCAGACCTGGTTCAGACTGGTTTTTCTCCACAGTCTCTGGTGAGAGGAGAGCCGTACTCCGATCGATGGGGGACATATAAATCCTCAGAGGCTCCTGGAGACCTGCAGGCCCTGAAAGACCTGGGTCTGTTTGGATCCAACCCGGACTTTGTTGAACCTGGTAACACCTGTTTTCTTTAAATAAAGTCCAG